>JACXGM010015182.1:6440-21608 GCA_016801145.1 Umbra pygmaea | reverse complement strand
AGATAAGCATGTAAACGATAAGGAACAACGAAAACACAATGTTTAACGTTAGTGAATATTTTTAGACATTGAAACGGCGAGTTCATGAGTTCGCCACGTATACCATTGGATGTATTAAGAAAACGAACTATACTTGTAAGAAGCTCATGAACATGCAGTTTTGTTACCGGTTGCTACCACAACACAAACAAACTGTTGCTAGTGCGCATGTCCATTTACCTCCATCGTTTATTTTAGATAAGCATGTAAAAGATAAGGAACAACGAAAACACAATGTTTAACGTAATTGAATATTTTTAGACATTGAAACGGCGAGTTGAGTTCGCCACGTCTATGATTGGATGTATTAAAAGAACAAACTATACTTGTGCTCATGATCGCGCAACATAAACAAACTGTCGCCGCTCACTCCACGCCGTTTATTTTCTAAAGTATTCACTAATGTTAAACAAACAATGGATGTAATGAACCATACATTAGACAACCAAGGATATGTAATCATTATGTCGTGCTACTACAGTATGTACAGTACATATAGCAAGCGTCAGCTACTAAGGGGCTTGGCGTGAGCGAGGGGCGTGGCGTGAGCAGGGGCATGGCGTGAGTGGCTACAGGCCGCAGCTGGACCCTTCTCGCATGATCCGACGAAAGGCTTTCCGTATTGGGTGATCAGTGCGAAAATAGTCGGCGGGTGGGAGACATGTGGTTGGATGAACCTTGGGCTCACAGATCTGTACACAGTTGTGGAGCTGCCGACAAGTGGGAATTGAGAAGGTAGAAAAATCAGGAAAAATCACAAAAAAATAAAGTCAAATCTTAAAGGTGCACTGTAGAATTTAGCTAATTGAAAACGAAGTACTTTCTATTTCTTGACCAGATTTGAAAAGCTTTACAAACAATGTATTTCTCAATATAATATTTTTTTTTGACCTTACACTCTGAAGTGCCCTTTTTTGGGTGGTGGTGTTTTTTTCTTCAATAAATCAATGCTATTGGTCACCCTTTACATCTTTCTGTCAATTTTACAAATATTTAGCCAATTGAAGTTCTTAAAAAGAGCTTGTGTTAATCTTGGTCACTCCTCAAACTGTCAGTAAACCTGATAGCTCTGCCCCCTCTATCTTGACTGAATGCACTGGAGTTCCGCAGCAGCCGCACATCAGAAGCCAGGAGTTGAACGAAGTTTTGCAAGGGTAAACAAAGAACTTGTTGTTTGAATAAGTACTAAACACTACGTCTAAAGGCAATATTTTACTTATTTGATGTCTGACTGAGACATGTGGGACCTGACGAGAAACGTCTAGCATTTGCCATCTAGTCATTTGCCATCTAATATACAGCCTACACTTAAATAGCCTGTGCATACACATTTAATCTTTCATAAATTGAGATTTTGGCCTAATGTATTTAGCAACAGGAAAAGCTGAGCACCCATATAGGAACAACAAACTAATTTGTAACCTGTTGATTAAAATGTAATGTGATGCCGCCAGTCCCGTTTAAATGCACATTTGCACACATTCGCTGGTCAAAAACCCCGTAACTGCATTTGAGTTTGACCTGTGTAAAATGTTAACAATCTATTGATAAGTAATACAAAAACATATAATTTGTTTTTACCATCGGGAAATCATAAGCGCAGGTTTGCCCCCGCGCTGTTTTGTACTGGAACTTACACAAAGCAACGTGATAATCGTCATAGGTAACATAACTAAGAAATTTGATTTGTGATTGCTGATACGCTAATTTATTAACATTTAATCATGTTATGGTAATAATATTAAATAATGGTTAATTCAAGGCTGTTAATATGCACATATTAGCTATCTAGTCTAGCTAATTTTTCTATTTACAGTATAGTATTCTGTACTCTCGGCTTGTCTTTACATGTAGGGTGAAGTCAGCTAAATTGGGCCATCAAGTAAAATGGGCCAAATATAATTGTAGCAACATATCTTTTAATATCTTTACAGCAAATCACAATAACTGATCTTGCATTGTTGCTTCAACACTTCTGGACTTGTAACAAGAGTTTTGATTGGTCTAGGCAGGCAGGGCAGAAAAATTACATTAGATGACATGCATAGCTTATTTGATGGTATTATAAGCCCTTTACCAAAAAGTTGCTCATTTTTGCTGACTTCACCCTATAAATGTACTACAGTAATGTTGTAGTAGTTAAAAGACATTACAGAATCAGATCACTGTGAAATCTTTATATTTTATCATGCAGAATGTAATATATATATATATATAAAATGTGAAATACATATAGCCTACACTGTCAGTCAAAAGTTTTTGGATGGTTAGCATTATTGCTCCAGTTCAGTACTCGTCAGTGTCACGTGATCATTCCGAAATCATTCTAATATGTTTTTCACAGCAACTGTACTTTTCACACTATTATATATTTTTTTCATTGCTGGCTTATTTTATGGAAAGTGTAGTGAATAAGAGACCAGTGAATCACAGTCATAAACGTCTTCAAGCACATGGCTTACAGAAGGTTGCTGTTATAATTAGGTTGAAAGATGCCCTGAAACCCTGTATATCTGTATTATTATTATTATGGCTGTTATTAATAGTGAGTGTATATATATATATATATATTTATATTTATAAAGGAGGGGGTGCCCTTTTTCATTTTCGACACATGTCCCTCAAAAGGTCTGTGTACAGCCCTGAAAACAATGCATATTGTAGTGAATAATTATTCCATAAATAATATTTTCAGATTTTTTAAATATGACGAAATACTGAGCTGGTTTGCGTTTTCATCTCAAGTTCTAGAAATTGCACTTTTAAATCTCATTCAAAAGACTCAGAGTGTGGTAAACGTCAGTGACTCACAGTACAGCTTGTGCATCGTTGTGGACACAGGTCACAGCATAGACAGTGCCTGGGGTTCCTGAGTCATGCAAGTTGGCTCAGTGTTGTGATGGATGGGTGGATGTGGGACACTTTTGTCAGAATGTCTAGTCTAGTAACTGGTTTAGGTCAGGTACTTGCAACTCAAATGTGGTTCTGGGAAGACACTTTCCTCCAGCGCATATATGGGCCTGAAAATGCATGCTGTTTGAAAAAGCAGTGTGATAACAAGCAAATCAGTGTGGGGAGATGTTTTTTTCGAGGATGCATGCTTCAATCGACTTGAATCCCAAACCTACTGTTAGGAAATTCAAAAGCGGGATACATTTTGTAAAATCTGGTGGGAAGCAACATCTACAGTACATGTATTTCTTTTTTTTTTTATTTATAGATAGTGTAGTGACACCCATAGGTCTGAGTGGCTCTATGCCTATATCTTACAGAAATCTACCTCAGGGCCATGTCATGTTTGCATCAAGAATTAAACCTTGACCTTGGATAATATTGGATGTGAAAACACAGACAGTATAGAAGATTTCACTTGTTTCAAGTGAAACATTAACTTAAAGCATAATGGCCACGTCTGATGTCACAGGTTGATGCATGTCAGAGCTGTCAGGATTTGTTTGTTCAGAACACCAGATCACCTTGACTTATGGATTAGTTCTGCTCCTCAAGAAAGCAATTAAATAGATTGAGTTCAAGAAGAAAGTAGAATGTTGAGGCGTTTAAAAACAGACCATTTTTTTGATTTGTTGGTTTCTTCCCTCAGTCACCCCTAGTCAATTGCACTGTGAATCACTATGATTTCTGTGTATAAGCCTATGACCTCATAGACATTCCAGCATGGCTAGCTCTGCCTCTGCACAAAACAGACATGGGAATTAAAGAAGTGTCTGAGTGTGTTGGTGTGCGTGAACACCCCTGAGTCAGAGTTAGTCAGGAGGAGACCTACTGCACGTGACTGACTCAGAGGCACCTTAAGGTGTTCCTATGTAATGTCTAACGATAACACATCGCTGTGTTTGTGTTAATTAGGCTTTGTTAAGCCATACCTAGTTAATATATGTACTGTTATATTTATCTAATTGTTCCTTAAATAATTAATGTATTCGTCAAATAGATTAGATGGGGGAATGAGTCATCTTGCCACAGAGATCCAGCATTTACAAAATGACATTAATTGGGCAGATGGCGCCGCCATAACGTGCACACCCCTCACCTCGTTTGACCTAGATTCATGAAACCTGATACAAATTGATATACTTTCTTCACCAGGAAAACATTTGCTGGATAATGTTTTACAGGTTTGTATTATAATTGTATAATGGGATACAAATGATTACAGACAACTGTCTCTCATAATCTGAATGATGCAAATATCCATATACTCTCACCTGTATTAAAACTGTAGCTGTGTGGCAAACATGAGCTGTTCATCTATGTTGCAACGCCAGTGTCTGGAAAATAACATAATCCATGACTATGTAAATTTTGTTGTTGATCAGCAACCCTTCATATTGTAAACAATATATGCTTTTTATGCCCATTCTGTCATTAAAACAAAGACTGAATCCATACTTTATGGTGTCATGCATGGCTTGCAGATGTTCAATTGGTAAAACTTTTAGGGAAGTAAAGAAACTAATATATTTGTGGCTCCCAGCTTGTTTTCAAGATTTACATCTCCAGATGCTTCGTCGGAAAGGAGAAAGAGAAATCTTTTATGGAAATTATGCAGTTTAATTCATGTGGTTAGAAAAAGTCTGAGCGAATTAGAAGCAGATGTAATCCGTGACAACCACAGGGCCAAAGTATCTATGGTATTAAACCCAAGGTTATACATTATACAATGAGCCTGGAGTTATCATTACACAGTTGTGGTGATAGTGACAATGAATAGAAGTCTGTTGGTTGTTATGATGAATAGGAATTACGTGAAGACCTTCCCTGTTCATTGAGCATAAGTAACATTTTTAGTTCTGGGAAGTGCCATATCACAGTCAAAAGCTCTTAATGAATACCATTTGCATTCACACACAAATTGCAGTTAAAATGGCAATTTTCAATAGTACATTTAATTGATGAAAGAAACAGGTCTATTACTATGATAAACAAAGTGCATAGTCAAAATGTATGTGACATTTCTTACAAACAGTAAAAACATAAATATTTTTGGATGAAAATAAAGACACACAAATTCAATATAACAAACAAATAAAAAAGCATATCCCAGACAACTTGACGTGCCACTGTGGCCATTGTTAGAATACCACCTGTGTAGTGACCTTTTATATTACTACAGTATGCATCATTGTGGGCCTATAACTCCCTACACACTATATGTCATCAAACAGCTCTGTTCAGCGACCCAAACAGACAATGAGGTTCCAGCTGAATGTGCAATGTCGTGCTTGGTTAAGGTTGCCGGGATAATAAACAGATGTGAATAGATCTGAGCAAGGCACGTTCATATTTCATTTTATCACATGAGAGTTACACCAAGGTCATGCGTCAATATAAACAGGCAAAAACTAAACAGACAGAAACACAACAAACTCTCTTTTTCTCCCCCGTCTCTCTCTCACACGCACACACATTGCATGTACTGTACTATGTTACTGAATGCATAAATAGGCTCCCAGCAAATGGACTCTACACTCACACAGCATGTAACAGCTATTCATCATTACCACCGGCACAGCACGGTTCACTTGAACTCTGGCCTTTAGTACCTTTGTTTTGGCATCAGTTGCATTTATCCCCAGGCCATGCATAAACCTTTAATGACTCCAACTTATCTAATTTACTCTGAAGATACTTTAAATTCGCTATTATCTAAAGGAAATGTTCAAATCACTGGCTAGCACATACAACAAGCACACACACACAAATATTCACAAAAACATACACACACACACACACTACCCCCAGTTTAGGATGCTGAGCTCAGCCTTCTTGTTGCTTTGTTTTTCCAACAGCTCGCTGTGCCTCTCTGTCTGTTGTCAGTAGCAGCCATCTTGGATTTGTGGTCAAAACAGATTGTGTAGCAGCAGGTGAACAGAGCCAATTATCTGATAGAGGCCACAGTAGGTCACCCACTGGAGCAGGCTATAAGAAAGAGACAGCAGGATATCAATTTTGTGTTGGTAGTCTGTTGTCACAGTTTGGTAAACAAGCTATAATCAATTGTTTTTCAGAATCACAGAGGTAAGGCAGTTTTTACTTACACATGAGACAAGAATAATATTAATGCGGAACATCCACAGATAATTTGTTTTACATTTTGTGTAGGTCCATAGCTCTATATTTGGCATAATAGCTAACTTTGTATCCTTTAAACATAGCATAACACTGTTGAACTTACCCCCAAAGGCTCTGGCTCATTTTGCGTCACAACCACCATTTTGGGAAATGTGCTTATTCTAGCAACCCAGAGCTATACTTTTGCTAATTCACTCACATGATTTTACACACTAAGAGTTTATCAACATATCTGATATAGCCTTTTAATTCGAAATAAATTACTTTTGATATAAGACTGATTGTACCTGATATGCCAAAAAAAACTTTGACAGGCAAAAATGCTTAAAATGTAATCCACAGTGTTATTCCTTCCACAGCAAGATGAAAATGGAGAATGCAATCTAAATGTACAGTCACATGACAATAATTGTGTATGGTTGCCCAGATACAGGTGGTGGGTCAACTTACCCACTGGCTCATCTTACCCCACTCTCCCCTATGTGTCAAACCTAAATTATTTTCTGATTTAGCTTACATTATGTGTGCACAAAGCTTATTAGATGAGTGAACATTGAACATCAAGTACATTCTATTCTGAATCAAAATTAAAATGTAGTTACTGGTAAGTGCCCTCCCTGTGGACAACTAACACTTTTATAAGCATTTAGCAGACAGTAAGAATAAGCGCAGTATAAACTCAATAAATCTCATAGAGCCATTTCTAATCTGTGGTTAAAAGGAAAGGAAGCATAGCTCATTCAAATTTGGTGAAACCGTTTCTCAAGTATGTACATGTACAGCATCAAACAAATGACATGAATACTCTTAAACTTGGATTAATTTAATCTGAAGCCCCTGATGGAAGGATAGTAACTAGACTTTTCATCTCAAACAATTGTGTTCAAACTGCCGGACACAATAATGAACTTCTACAAGCTTTATTTAATCTTTATTATCATTATTATATTAAGTTGCAACTCACAAACAGGTTTTCTCAAGCACTTCGAATTATGTATCACACAAGCTGTAAATAACAAGGGAAGCAAAGTTAGTTTTACAGGGAACCTGTCTAATTTATGTTTAAATATTGATACGGTAATAGATGCGTTGTTCTCCTGATGAAAATCAGGAAAGTAGCTTGTTGATAAAAGGCAGTTAAACTGAGATATGTGAGAGGACATCTGTAGCGTTATAGCACAATCCAATCCACTTTAAGACGACGCTTTACCATCTGACAAAAGAGATTCAGAGAAGTGGTCCAGCGATTGTCAGTCAGCCAGCCTCTCACTACATCTTAGCCATGTTGCTTCAACAATCATGCACGGTCCTCAACTAACACTTGGGGAAACACAACGTCGTAATACCTTTGGAAATCTACTTTTGTAATTTGTAATTTGCTTTCACATTCCATTTGTTTTCTCTGGTACATGAAATTGGTTACCCATGTAGGTCACATAACATACAGTGTTGGTATTTGTTTGGTTAGTTTTCATATAAAATATCAGCCATAACCATTTACTCTAAAAGTAATTTTTATTTCCTTCAATTTGGGGTGTGCAGGATTGTCCTGTTAATTAACATATTCATTGCCTATTTGTTTTGAGAAGCAGGTCCACATGGGCTACATTTTAACCAGTCAGAAGTCACAAGGACTGCATGTTGGGGAAGACAAGTCTGGTCCTGAATTTGAGACAGACAATTACATGCTAGAATGAACTAGAACGTCAGCTCGGATCTTTACTTCAGTGACAGCTGTTCACCTGTGTAGGGAAAGCAGGTTTGAGTCATACACAGGAATCATGTTGCCTCACAGACCCAGCTATAACAAATATAGCAGCACTTCCCAGGTAGTTTCCATTAGATTGTATGTTCAAAGTTTGTTATTCGCATAATTTGTTTTTTTTTAAATACCTCAAACTACCTAAATCCCAGCCTACTGACAATAAAGCATTTCAGTGAGTTAGAATGAAAAATGTTGTGGTAGATTTTGAACAAGCACTTCCCTTAATGGTTTAAACAATGGTGGGGTGGGTGATTGCCCCTTTTAAAGTGACATTGTCTAATATATTAATTTCCTAAATCACTGCATTGCACGAGTCTACATAGTCACATTTAGAGGCTGACTATGGGTTCTTTGACTTTCCTCGGGCCTCCTGCACAAGGCAGTGCAAATTGACATAGCACTGCCCAGGATTTGGTTTAGATAAATCAGATTATCTATCCTGCCATGACGCTCTCCAGCAACTCGTGTACAGATCGTGTGCCTGTGGGTTAAATCGTAAAAGTTTTTTCAGTGAACGTAATCATCCAATGCATGATCTGACTAAAAGCTTCCGTGTTGGATTCGCAGTGCAAAAAGAATCGGCGGCTAGGTGACATGTGATTGGATGAACCATGTGCTTGCCCTTAGCCATCCCATAGATCTGTGCAAGGAGTTGCGGAGCTACCAACAAGGCAGGATTATAGGGAACTGGGAAGGGAGAAAAATGAGGAAAAATCACAAAAAAATAATAATAAAATTAATTTCACTTAAAATATCTATTGAAATAGTATTTACAAATGTACATTCTGTTCAACATTCAAAGCAGTTATTGAGGTTATTTGATATTATGAGACAAAACAGAGAAATCCATTTGTTAGATATAATGTCATTGAAATAATCAGGGGAAATGGAACATGACTGGAGAGGCTGTCTGCCCCTAGGCTGAGGGGGTGCATTTCTTGCAGGAAGGATGGAGGCGGATGTTGCAGGTAGAAAGCCAGACATGCTGACCAGGGTGGAAAAGCAGTGTGGGATGCCAACGCCAGTCAACATGTTCTTTCTGCGCCCAGGTGGCCTGGAGGAGGTGTTGGTGAGCGGAGTTACATACCTGGGAGGTACAGGTGAACCCATCCTCCACCGGACCTGGCTCTGTATCTCATGGAAAGTGGGTGAGTCGGAGAGAGTAATGAATGAGGGAATTTTGTGTATACTCCACTTAGGAGTAGGAAGTAGGAAGTGGCTCCAGTCGTGGGGTTGAGTAGCGCACTGGTGCCAGAGGAACTTGCCAATCTTCTGGTTCAGTCTGTCCTGGAGACGTTAAAGGACTTTCTGGAAAAGCAGAATATGTTCAGACAGGGAATCAGAGTAGATTAAAATGTTGTCTATGTAGATGATCACAAACTGGTCTAGCATGTCTCAAAATATTTTTTTCATAGCAGGAGCATTTGTGAGTCCATATAGAATTACAAGGCACTCGTAGTGGCCTTTGTGCATAAGAACACCAACTTCCATTTGTCTCCCTTTCGGATTTGGATCAGGTTATAGGCACTGCACAGATTTAGTTTAGAGTAGATGGTGGCTTGTCCTACTTGCTCAAGGGCGGCCGGAATCAGTGGAAGAGGATAACGATGCTTGACAATAACATCGTTCAAGGATCTATAATCAATGCATGGGTGGAGACCCCCATCCTTCTTGCCCAAAAAAAGAAACTAAAGACTGCAGGAGACGTGGGGGGTTGTATAAACCCTTGTTGTAGAGATTCCTCTATGTAAGTATTCCTAGCTTCCTTTCCTGGTATAGAGAGAGGGTAAATCCGACCCGTGGGATACACCGCATCAGGGAGCAGGTCAATGGTGCAGTCCTAAGGACGATGAGGTGGAAGAATCCCTGCCTGTTCCTTGGAGATCACCAGTTGGTATTGATTATATTCCTGGCGAATGTAAGTGAGAGGAGCAGCATGGCATTCTTCTACTGAGGTAGCTCTACAGGGTGACGACAGGCACTGAGAGAGGCAAGCGTGACTCCACTGGAGCAGTTCTCCCTTTCTCCAATTAATGACCAATATCATCCAGCTACAGCCACAAATGGGCGTTCTCGTGCTGGTAGGGGTTCCCGTTTTTGCAAACTGGAATGCCCCAGAACACATTAAAATGAATTACAGTGCCTTCCGAAAGTGTTCGGCCCCCTTGAACATTTCGACCTTTTGCCACATTTCAAGCTTCAAACATAAAGATATGAAACTCCAATTTTTTGTGAAAAATCAACAACAAGTGGGACACAATCATGAAGTGGAAAAAAAATTATTGGATATTTCAAACTTTTTTAACAAATAAAGAACGGAAAAATTGGGCATGCAAAATTATTCAGCACCCTTAAGTTAATACTTTGTAGCTCCACCTTTTGCTGCGATTACAGCTGTAAGTCGCTTGGTGTATGTCTCTATCAGTTTTGCCCATTCCTCCTTGCAAAACATTCTTCCAGAATGGTTCTGTATTTGGCTCCATCCATCTTCCCATCAATTTTAGCCATCTTCTCTGTCCCTGCTGAAGAGAAGCAGGCCTAAACAATGATGCTGCCACCACCATGTATGACAGTGGGGATGGTGTGTTCAGGGTGATGAGCTTTGTTGCTTTCACGCCAAACATAACATTTTGCATTGTTGCCAAAAATTTCCATTTTGGTTTCATCTGACCAGAGCACTATCACTATCTTTGGTGTGTCTCCCAGGTGGCTTGTGGCAAACTTTAAACAACACTTTTTATGGATATCTTTCAGAAATTGCTTTCTTCTTGCCACTCTTCCATAAAGGCCAGATTTATGCAGTATACAACTGATTGTTGTCCTATGGACAGACTCACCCACCTCAGCTGTAGATCTCTGCAGTTCATCCAGAGTGATCATGGGCCTCTTGGCTGCATCTCCGATCAGTCTTCTCCTGTTTAGAGGGACGGCCGGGTCTTGGTAGATTTGCAGTGGTCTGATACTCCTTCCTTTTCAATATTATCGCTTGCACAGTGCTCCTTGGGATGTTTAAAGCTTGGGAAATCTTTCTGTATCCAAATCCGGCTTTAAACTTCTCCACAACAGTATCTCGGACCTGCCTGGTGTAATGTATTGCACTCGGACAGTAGAAGCAGTGTTAATGGATGTTTATTCGTAAATAACACTGGGCACAGACTTTCCAGAGTGAGCGTCGAACAGACAAGGGGCAGGCAGAGAATTATCAAGAGACAGGCGTGGGTCAGAAAACAGTGGAGATACTCAGACAGAAACAGGGCTCGGGTTTGAGGCAGGCAGTCGGACGGGCTTGGTCGATACACAGAATAACAGGTTCTCCTCCAGGCAGGGGTCGGGCTTCAGATCGGGTACTCCAACAAGCGTAGTCGTTTACTAAGTGGACAAAATACACAGAGCTGAGGTACCAAGGGATAATCCAAAATTCTGAGAAGAGAACTGTTCAAAAATATCATTCCAGAATGACAGTCAACCGTATATCTAAACGCTCAGTATGCAGAGTTACTCGCAATACCTCGCACTGAGGAATTGGAGTGTGGGTGTATATATTTCAACCAAACAGTAGCAGGTGCAGGCAATCAGGTGGAATGGACTAGATGATAGGGATGCATTCAAGACAGGTGGGAAGGTGTATATAGTGAAGGGAGACCAGAGTATGAAGAAACAGAGTGAAGGCATGACCGTAACACCTGGTGTGTTCCTTGTTCTTCATGATGCTCCCTGTGCTTTCAACGAACCTCTGAGACTATCACAGAGCAGGTGCATTTATACGGAGACTTGATTACACACAGGTGGATTCTATTTATCATCATTAGTCATTAACGTCAACATTGGATCATTCAGAGATCCTCACTGAACTTCTGGAGAGAGTTTGCTGCACTAAAAGTAAAGGGCCTGAATAATTTTGCTCACCCAATTCGTCAGTTTTGTATTTGTTAAAAAAGTTTGAAATATCCAAAAAATGTTGTTCCACTTCATGATTGTGTCCCACTTGCTGTTGAGTCTTCACAAAAAAATACAGTTTCATATCTTTATGTTTGAAGCCTGAAATGAGGCAAAAGGTTGAAAAGTTCAAGGGGGCCGAATACTTTCGCAAGGCACTGTATATTACAACATTCACGGTTAAGGTTAGGCATGAGGTTACTAAGGGAATTTTGTGATATAGTTAAGCAATTTTAATCTGTTGATTAGTGTACACTACACAAAATGTATTCCAATTGGAAGCATCATGACGTAGAATTTCAGTAAAAGATATTGTTAATATATTTTAGATGGGCTTAACAGCAAGGTTTTCTTCAGAGTGGTTAAGGTTAGGGTAAGGGTTTGGGTAAGGCTTATGGTTTATTTAATGACAGAAAGTAAAAATCGTATTTCACATGGGCTTAATGGCAAGGTTTCACACAAAGTAAAAATCACCTGTCTGCATCACGCTGCAATAGAGAACAAAACACACACAAAGTGTCCGTCTGGATTTGAATTCGCGAACACGATTGGTCGATAAAATGCCACCAGGAACACCCAATGGGCATTCTTGTGTCATAACGGGAACGCCCAAGCCGCAGCTGGACCCTGCTTTAAATGACAGAGTCGTAGAGCCAGGGATATCCGAAAACTAGTTGTTCACGCGAACCATTCCTTTTACGCTCTCAGAGTTTAGGACCCCAACTTGAATCTTAATGGGTGCAGTTTGGTGAATGTATATGCAGCCGATGGGTTGTCCATCCAATGAGTTAATCCTTATAGAAGAAGGTAGAGCAATTAACTTCACTCCCAGATCATGAGCTACAGTAGTCAACAATCAATGAAATTACCTGCTTCCCCTGAATCCACTAACCCCTTGGTGGCTATTTTCACTCCATTCCCCATGAGAAGTCACACTGAACAGGCACACTGAACTGTTTGTTTGAGAGGTTAAAACATTTGGAAATCCCTACCTGGATCTTGGGCAGTGTTATAGTTCCTGCAGGTCATGGTGGACAGATATGGCATTGAATCAGGAGATGTTGACCCTCTACACAGTATAAATAAATGGGTTCCTATATACGTCTTTGTCTCTCTGCGGAAGAGAGAGGAGAATGGCCAATTTGCATGGGCTCAGGATCCGCAGAAAGAAGAGAACCAGGTACAGGAGAGGTGAGTGAATTTGTCCGGGGTGTCAGAGACCTCCGGTCGGTCAGCAGGTTATCCATAGATATGAACATAGTGATGTACTGATAGAGGTTTGCTAGATCACCTCTGCACCCCAGTTCCGCTTGTAGCTCTCTGGAGAGTCCAGAGTGCAATTTCACTCCATCCGCTTCTTGCAGTTAAAGTACGGAATTCCAGGGCGTACTCAGCTGCAGGCCTTGTTTAATTTCACACAACAGATCACCGATGCTGTGACCTGAGACAGAATGGTCTAACACTTCATTATTTTCAGAAAGTCTAATTCCCTACTGCGGGCAGACCATTGGGCAGTACCCCAATCCAGTTCTTTTCAAGAAAACAAAGACACGATAGTCAATTTTGTACTTCTATGATTGAAACTGAGCAGGGTGGTGATCGATGTAAAGCGAACACGGCATAAGAAATCCCTTGCATTTGCCAGGGGAGCCATCATATTTGTTAGGCATGGAAATGGGTGTTGTTGGAGACAGAGATACCTGGGCTCCTGATGGTTGCGGCGTAATTGCTGATTGACGGAGTAATCGGCATAGTTCATCGATCCCTTCCTCCTGTTGAGTCAGTCTAGCATTCTGCTCCGCAGGATCCATCTTACTGCTTGGTGAGGTATTCTGTAACGAGTACAAGTTCGCAATGCGTAAATACTTAATAATCAATACCTTGTTATCCAAAAACAGAGGTCATGCAGGTAAAGGTTGGTACACCGAATTGGTTCAGAAGTACAATACCAGAATCAGGGGTTAGTCATGTGGCGGGCAGGGTTTTGGTACACATGTGTCTAGGAGCAAAGGTACAGAAGGGCAAATCCAAAAATGTAATACTGAAGTGATGGGGTTTTGGGGGCGCTTTTCAGGCTGTGTGGGGGAGAGGTTTTGCCCGCCCGCCCTCCAATTTCCTTACTGGGTTTTTGGGGCGCCTTTTTTGTTTCTTTTTTGGGTTTTGCCTCGTCGGAGATGCCAGGGCCTTGGGAGGGGGGGGGATTCTTTAACAGTTCCATGGACCTGAGATATGGACGCCATGTAATTGTGTATATGTATGTATTATGGCCAGTGCTATTGCATTGTAGATTTGAGTTAATGTAATGTATATGTATTATGTAAGTGTGGCACCTTCCTTATGTTCACCTAGGGTATAGTCTTCTCTAATTTAAGTAACAAATGGCAGGTGTGTGTAATTGCTGATTTCATGCAGCCGGGGTACTCAGTCTGTATTTAGGTTTGGGTGAACAGGAGGAAGGCGCGATTCATTGTTATATTGTCACGTTAGTGAATTGAGGATGTTTTGATTGAGGTGTACTGACATCCAGGGAACCCTCATAAGTTGTGAAAAGAGTGTAGTCTTGTTGAGCCTTTTTGCGTTTGCTCTTGATATATGTTCATTCCACGTCCACGCTGTATTAGAGCGTGAGAGTTAAATATATATTTACTGTTGTGCTGCTCAAAACTCATGTCACCTGCAACCTTGTTGTAAGATAGCTGTTCTCTGTATTGTATCAACCTTTTATCATCTACCGTCAACCTGCGTTTGGTCTCCCTCTCTGCAAACACACCCCAATTCAAGGTCCAGCATTTCTCAGGAATGCCAAACAGAACTTCTAAGAAAGGCACACAACGCCTGCCAAAAGGTCTACACATACATTACATGACTGATATCTGTTTTTATTCCCAAAAGCCTTTGTTTAAAAGGCCGTACCTGGCTTACTGACAAACCGTGCATCAGACGAATTAACTGTGCTTAACTAATTGCTCAGTTGTGTTCTCTATCCTACCACAAGAATGCATATCTTTAAACAGAGAAGAGTGAAGTACTGAGAAAAGAACCACTGATTGCTGTTTATTGTGGGTTATTGGGTTATAGTGGTTTTATTGTGGATGTCAATCACTATGTTAAGTCGCTCTGAATAAGAGCATCTCCTACACAACTGGAATGTTACATGTGAATGTAAAAGATCTATACAGTCTCTGGAGCATGTTAAGGTAAATAGCCATTTCTTTATTTTATCCAGATGCTAAGGCTTTGTTGGTGTGCTTGCACTCTTCTATTGTTAGGTGGTTCCTCTCTGCTCTGTGTTTGGTTGTTCCTGCCTGTGTTTCTTTGTTTGGTTGTACCTCTGT
>JACXGM010015181.1:0-21508 GCA_016801145.1 Umbra pygmaea | reverse complement strand
GTATTTACTGACTTGAACAGTATTTATTTTAAATATATTATTTATCAACCGTTATTTGCACTGCTACCATTTGCACAGTAAAATGTTCATACTAATGTTAACTTATTACCGCTAAACCTAAGATCTCTTTGCACTAATTGTACATGTACTTACATCTACCTCATTCAACTTCAACTGTATTTCGACTTTATTTTTTTAAATCTTTTGTCCTTACTGTACCCTTTGTGTAATTCTTGTGTATTTGTATTTATGTGTAACTCTGTCTGTACTTGCACCTTTTTGCTTTATCTTGGCCAGGTCGCCGTTTTAAATGAGAAATTGTTCTCACCGTGCCCACCTGGTTAAATAAAGGTTAAATAAAAAATAAATAAAAAATAAACTTCTTGTAACCGTTTCAAATCCAATATTTAGTTGAAAAAAGTTGTTGAAGATTTAATCGCTTGCACTGAATGGGAGCCATGTTATTTCCAATGTAGTTACTGCCATCTAACGTACAGCCGCATTGACTGAAATACCAGTAGGACAATTATACTTAGCGATACTATTTCCTGCTCCCGCGAGCTGGCATTCCTTAAATGTTCCGTCCAACCCGAGTTGTGACTACCCTGAATTAGCGTTTCAACCTGGTAGTGAGTAGCGTAACTTGTGCTAAATTAGGTTTGGAACAAAAACGGCAGCGGCAGCTTGTAGGAGCAGAAGTAACATAATCTGAAAATAGCATGAATATATTGTTGAAACTATTAAAATGATAGAAATGTACATTACGCTTAACTGGAATGCACATTATATGAAAGGCACCTATAGGAGATTATCCACACGTAATATTCCCCCGGCCTTTATTTAAGACCAGCCTTTATTTGTCCATGTTGACCATGCCCCCGGCGTTTAATTGACTACCGGTTTTATTTGAGGAATTACGGTACTCTCACACAAGACAGCATTCTTCTCTTAATTGGAGAAGACACACACCGTTGAGCTGTGCTCACACACACACACACACGTCTTTCATTGTTGCTGGGAAGATTAGCACACTGCACCAAATAGTTTTCTATACATTGTGACCACACCCATGTACATCTAATAAAACTGTACTCTGGGAGACAGCCTTTTGAGAAAGGTTTTACTGAGGGCCCTCAAGCCAGCAGTCAATCATTCTCCCTTTGTACAAAGTGAATGAAACACGTTGTGTCAGTGTTATTATTTATGATTTACTTCTGTCCATTTATTATTGTTTCTGCCTAGGTTATATTGTCAAACCTGACACAATGACTGCACAGCATTTGACCGGGTCAAATCTAAGACCACCAGTGAACCTGTGGAGGCACCGAAATCTAAGTTTCCACCACCTAATGGTTCGCCCCACCACATTGCATGTAAAACAATGAGCCCGGTTATATTGCTGCTCCGCGTTGTTTTGGTGGTTGACAACAGGGGTCATGAGGTAGGTGCATAGAGGATACCCACTGGCTCCTAATAACCACCTATCGTCTAAGCTCCCCCTCGCAGCAACCTTACCCACAGACGAGTTGGAAAAGACCAAGGAGTTGTGCGCACTCCCGGCCACTTGGCAACTATGTCCATTATCAAACCCCGGTGGTTGGAGATCACCTGTGTATTAAATGCAGGGTACCCTTTTCTTGAAATGAACACTAGCATGTCAGTGGAAGGTGTAGGAAGGGGGATGAGGGTGCCATCAATTGTGCCACTGACTTGGGGAATGTTTGCCAGGTCATGGAAACCTTACAACACCTCCAACTTTTCGTCACGTGTCCTCGGGCAGAAGATGTGATTATGGGCATGGCCAAGAAGATCGAGGTCACTGCATTCACAGATCAGGACAAGAAAGTCTTGCTAAGACCATGTCCCTCACCTATTACCTAAAATAGATTACCTTTCTGTGTTACTACTCGCCACTGACTGAATACACTTACAGACCATAGTCAATTGACAAACGTGTAAAAAACTCCCTGATGTGTAATATCACAGATCTCAGAGAATCTGCACCTCTGGCATTAGGGCATAGTTGTGTCTGGTTGATCAGGTTAACCCTGGTGAAACTAGATCCAGCAATTGCTCGATTTGTCCTTGAGGAAGCCGGAACCTCTTCAGAATGTCTTGGTCAGACAGGTAATTCAGGGGGTTGAAGTGCTCCCTAATGTGCGCATTGACTCTCATGGAGCTTCTGCGTGGCCTGCCCCTACGGTTGCATTTGTGATTATTCAACACGACAATATGATGCGTTGCTGCCATGACCTCTGACAAATTATTACCTATCCACCCCATTTATGGAATCAGTACACAACACATGTTTTGTGTGTACAGGTGTTGTGATTTACAGTTGATGAGCAATTGAAAATTAAATGAAAGATTCCATTCTTGCCATTAATTGGAACCAATGTTCATGACATCCATTCTCCAAAAAAATGGTCATGGGAGCAAGTCCTGTTGAATGATTAAATGACTGAAGGGGCATTGGATATGAAATAGGGGTCATCATTTGCATTGGTTAATTCATATACCATTTGGGGTGCTTGGAAACATTACTAGAGGGCAAGATCATAAATGGGTTGGCAATGCCGAATTTTGCCCTTATGGCTCATGGCCTGCAATGAACAATGCTGATGTATGTGGATTGTTGATACGGACCAACTTCTAATTGGTGGGGAGAGGTTCCCTTTCCTATACCAAAAAACAGACCTTAGACATTGACCTTAAACATTGATAACAGCCTACAGGGACAAAGAATACCATTTGCTGGTCAATGAGCAAGTGTGGGTAACATCTTCACTAATACCTTCCCTGGCATGGTGATATTTGACATCTTTTAAATACTAGTGAGCATCATTCAACAAATCCCACACTAAATTATTATTTGTAAAAGACATGTGCAATTTGTTTTTTGCTAGCATACTACTAAGTAAGTACATTTGCTAAAACTGATTGGTTATGTCAGTGGACACGTTACATCCACCTACAGTGGGTACAATGAAAGTCTGGACACAAAATTGACCATTGAACATTTTTTATTTATTACCAAGCTAGCTTGGTGGAGTTGTAGAATCTGTGGAAGGGAAATAGTGTGGGTTAGCATGGTTTAGTTCAGAAAGTGAAACTGACAATGCACATTATTGCAATACTGTTCCTCTGCCAGGTTCAGTTGTTTCTTCAGAACATCCAACTTTGCCCTTTTTATCTCCATCAACTTTTCATAATGCCTTTCCCTCATCTATTTCACATATTTCAGGAGCTGCAGTTTCTCTCTCTATGTCAATCAGCTCCCGACTGTAGCCACGTGTTGACCCAACTCTTGTTAGGCCTAGATGCAACCTGAGAGTGCTGTGGCTGAGAGGGCTTTGGAGGCTGTGATGGACCAGGGTGGTCCTCTTCTGGCAGGTCCGACCCAGAATTGGGGTTTAATACACTTGAAGGGGAGGCATGGTCCATACTCGTACTGGGGCGTTGGCTGCTGTGTATGTCCACACCACTAATGCCATGCACAGCTGTGGGCCCAATTATGGCCAAGACGCTTTCCTTCTCTCGTGTGAGAGCAGTGATGTCATGGCTCCCACCTCCAGTCCTTGCCCTCTCCACGTTCAGATGAGCTGCTTTGTTTTGTTCTGGCTGGCAAAGTCCTGCCACTTTTTCCATCACTTTTTCAGAGTGAGGCTGATAACATTATGGCTATTTGTTCCCACTTCTTTTGTTTGCCTTGATTGGTTATGGCACCCATACATCTTGAAAAAAGTAGGTGCTTGTGCCTCTCTACCTCATCAATGAGTATGTGTATATCTTCAGCTCTGAATGCCTGTTTCCTCTTGCGTTCCATTCTCATTCCAAACAACTCCAATAGATTTTTCCCACGATTTATATTCCTGGGTAACCAGTTGTGTCTTCATTGCTCTGTGACGTCAGTAACATAATTATCTTCTATTTGGCTACTGACATAACTAATAATTTGGATGTCACGTGATCGCTTCTGGGTGATAAATAATATTACAATTACTAATAATTGTTCGAGTTGTTCAATTTTTTAAATTGACTAATGAGTAGTGGAATCAATCAACATCAATGTTATGTGCCTCTGATAGTAATGACACTCTATCGACATGCAATAGGCTATATTTTCAAAGGCATTCATGGCCTAATTCCATTCCAAACGGCTGTAACGTGGGATTTACGATGCACTTTATAAAGAGCGACATAAGCGGTGGTTTGGAAAACAGGCGTTAGTCCGCCATACCAAAGACCATCTTAAGGCTACGTGCATCTTTCATCCATCATACGTGCTATGTTATCGGGAAACCGTGCCCAGGTCAGATTGAATAGTCTCCAAAGGCCATCTCAGAGACTGTCACAAATTATTCTCTCAAAGGACACCTCGACGATGAGGAATGATATCAAAGGATATGCCAACGGTTGTCCCAGACCTCCGCCTATGAACCAATGAAAACAATTGTTTTGTCCAGCCAAAAATAGGAATCTGATGGCCTGTGTCTTGGTGCCTGGGACCACTAACAGGTCACTGTGTTCTCCCCGACATTGCCTCCTGTAGACTTGAGCCGACCAGACATCTGGCAAAAGGCAGTTTGTCCTCCGCGTGTGCGTCCATACGGAATGAACCTTACCAGGTCAGCTGCCTTAACAAATCTCACAGGGTTAGAAGATCGGGGCCCCTACCTTTCTGGTCTGCATCCCCATCATCCTCCTTTGCCAGGTACTGTATGTAGAGCCTTGTCTTTGAGTATTTTTTGGTTATTCCCTTGTCTTTATTTGGCGTTGGGCTGGGGTGTTGAGGAGGACCTGGCAAGGCACTGGCAGGTTATCTATCAACCTTATGGTTACTATCCACTCTTTTTGACGATGGTAAGGATAGTATACTATGGATATTTTCTGATATTATTATTTTCTATATATGTAATGCTCATTTGGAGTGTTAGGATTCTGTAGGTTTATTGGACACATCCTTAACAATGTATTCTAGTTATAGGCATTATTTCATGGATTTGCATAATAACTACCATTGTAGTAGAGTGTTCAGTTCAATGAAAGTCCTATATGACAGTTTATTGAAAGCAAAATTTATTCACCTAGCCTAATAATTGTTATTTAGAAGTATAGCAAGCAAACAACATGAGTCATGGCAAGAAGGCAGTAGAAATAAAGTGTTTTATAAAATATATTTATTAATTTAATAAATTTTAATTAACATTGTTCGAAAAAGCTTTGTTTATCATCAACAATGGCACTTATTATTATCTATTGATTTGTGTATTCAAAAGGTATCACTCACCAATCCACAGACTATATTCTTCCAGTCAATCAGTGGCAGTTATTTTGTGCCTTACAATTGACCCAAAACATATTCCTCAGAAAGCATGAATCCATTTATGTCAAAGGTTCGATCAGAAAATATTATTCACCAAGAGACCCAAAGGATGTACCTGGATAGTCCTAACAATCACTTTCAATTAGTCATGCATTTCTGTCCTCTGAAAAATAGTAGTGATAATTAGCCATTTGTTCTTGGAGGCCTTGATGAGAGGTGCATGGCATGGGACCACACCTCCACTCCACTGATAACATTAGGTACCTGGCGGTGAAATTTGGTAAGAGACACAACAATCAGTCTGAATGTAATTGCACACATTGCTGGCAGACAGTATGATTTTGGAAGTGTAAGTAACAGATTGGCATAATGTGATTCAACTGTCCTGAGCCCACCAGAAAATACAGATGTAATGAAATGAGGCAAAGGCATAGATACAAATTGGACAGCTTAATTAGATAGTCCACACATATGAAAGTTGAGTGGATGTATATCCTGCATTGCTTTTGATGGCATTGCATGCTTGGCATGGTGAGGCCTTACACTGTATAGTCCTGTAAACTGATAATCTCTCTCGACATATTTCTTCTTATGACATTGTATTCTTGACAAGTGAGGAAAATGCATCTTAACCTGGGCTGCAATGCCCTTTTCCAATTCATACTTTGCATGTGTCATCACAACTACTGGCTGGCAGGCAAGAACGTAATTCTCCTAGCAATGAAACCTAGTAAGCTAACAAAGGATCTTGCCAGGATGTCGCCAGTTTTACCATACAAAAGTTTGAGTTTTAAGGTGAAAACGACATGCCAGATAGTAATAATAATACATACATCAATTAATACATGCATCAATTAATGATAATTAATGTACCCTTACCGTATATAGTGTTCCCAGTGTAGTTATTCTAACCAACAACACACACACTGAAATGCAGAGTGGGTAGTAAAGAATTACATTTACTTGAGTAAATTTTTTCGGTAAGTTGTACTTTTTAGAGTACATTTACAGATGGGTACTTTTACTCTTACTCAAGTAAATTTCTAGTGAAAAAACTCTACTTTTACTTTGCTACATTCGGTGGCGTTCCTCAGCTACTGTCAAATGGTAATCATATGTTAATGACTTGTTCGCAGGTCTCGCAGAACATTGGAGAGGCTGTTTCACGAGCGGTGGCTACGCATCAATCACCTGCTTATATTTAGTGCGCGTTTAGTTGGAAGATGGTGGCCAAAGCAGAGGAAGATGTGTGCGAGCTATCAGAGGCAGATCACCCGTGGCCTCAAGTTCAGTCTATGTTTTCACTCCAAGACGTCAAAAAGAATAGTTCATAATCATGATGCATGTTGTGTGCACCAAAACAAACTGACATCTCAACATACAAAAATTCCAGCTCCAACCTGAAAAAACATGTAGCGGTAAGTGTCACAATGATGCCTGTATTTGGACACTATTAACGGTAATTTAATAACTTTGGGCACTTTTCCCTTATTGTAATATTATTTCACACACTGTCCAAGTGTTTTTCCTAATATGCGCTCTTGTGCAAGCAATGACAAATCTTGTGAAACACATGTTCACAAACAAACGCACATTTTCATATCCTTTTTTCAGAGAACCTAAACAAATTGAATAGCCTAATGTGACGTCTTGCATTTATTCACAAATCCGGACAGACACCTCACTAAAGTGTAGAAAATACATACAAACAAAAATGGGATTGTGTTTTATTCGTACCTAAAAAATGCATATACTTTAAAATATAGGAACAAAGTATTTTTAAAAGGAAGAGCTCTGGTTAGTCCAGCAAACCATTCATTAATGATATAGAAGTTCATTTTTTTTATTTTTTATTTAACCAGGTAAGTTGACTAAGAACAATTTCTTATTTACAGCAACAACCTGGGAGCAATTAGGGTAAAGTGTCTTGCCCAAGGACACAACAACATTTGGCTCAGTCAGGAATCGAACTGGCAACCTTCTGACTACAAGTCTGACTCCTTACCCACTGAGCCATCTGCGCAATTTACTAAACATGGGATCTTGATAAAAATGTTTATTTTTTGCAAATGAAGTCTTCATATATATCTATATAGTTGTATGCAAGATTTTAGGCACCCTCGACAATTTCCATGATTTTCATTTGTAAATAATTGAGTGTTTGGATCAGCAATTTCATTTTGATCTATCAAATAATGCACACAGACATGTTTTGGTAGTGAAATGAGGTTAATTGAATTAACAGAAAATGTGCAATATGCATCAAAACGAAAATAGACAGGTGCATAAATTGGGTGCATCCAATCATTTAAGGTGGCCAATTGCAAATTGTTCTCTTTAACTCTCTGAAGAGTGGCAACATGGCGGCCTCAAAACAACTCTTAAATGACCTGAAAGCAAAGATTGTAAGCAGAACAATGAAACTTTCAAGGAGAGTTATGTGAAAGCTCTCCAAGTAGTCTGAAATTCAGGGTTTCTGCTTCTTATCAATCAGATCGAAGGTGACTAGTAACTAAATACTTGAGTAGTTTTTTCATCGAAAACTTTCTTACTCTTACTCAAGTAACTTTTACTACTTTTTACTTTTTACTTGAGTAAATATTTCCATAAGTACTTGTACTTTTACTTGAGTACAGATTTTGGCTACTCTACGCACCTCTGCTGAAATGTATTCTCATTTCACAGACACACTCACACACATTATTAAAATCATACGCTGGACACTTTTTTAGTCTTTCTACATGGGTTTAGTTAATGATTGGGCTATAATAAGACCACGTCGGCTATGCAATTGCTGAAAACTGGGAGAATTTCATAGTGGTTGGTGTAAACTGGGACATTTTAGCGTAGGCAGGGTGTATGTATTCAGATGAAGACTTCATCACACGACGGAACAGATAAGCAAAAATTAGCAAACGTTAGCGGGAAGCTAGCTAACTAGTAACACCTTTGCTTTGATTATGAAGATATTCCTGTTTTTCACCTACGACACCGTTGTTAACCCATCCACTCTTTAAAAAGATATATATTCATACTTTTGTAGGCTTTCATTTTTTGTGCAGTGTAAGGTGCCAGATTCTTGATAGATGTAAATATCTCCAAACTCAGACGTCCCAAGTGTCCCGGGAGTCTCCCGCACTTTCTGATGGCCGCATATGATATACAATATCCTGAACATTGATTTTTTGTTTGAGAAAGAAAATCAATGTCTGGGATATTGTATTTAATTTGCGGCCATCAGAAAGTCGCGATTACAATGCAGGAGTCTCTCAGGACATCCGGACAACTTGGACTTTCTGCAAGCTTCAAAGCAATGAAAACATCAGCAAGTGCTGTGTATGGATCACAAGATCCGAGTATGTCTAATTTTAAAATTTGGTTGATTGATTGTAATATTGGAAATCTGTAAGGGCGCACATCTCCTGGCTGGCCACTGTTCGTCACCATTTTCTCCACATTTCTTGCCCGCCAGGTATCCATGGTAATCACGTGACTGCAAAGTATGAATTACTTCACAATTATATGGAGCCCCGATTTCCCTAAACTCCCAACTTCAACATTATCATTTTTTAATTCATTTTTATTATTATTATTTTTACATTTTTATTTATTTTCGTAAACGTCATCACAAGCAATTTACAGTTAGTGATCTAAAACTATTTAAAAATTCTCACCACTGACCAAGTGTTGCTGGGATTAACCATTGAAACTTTGAATAAAACATTGTTCTGTTTCATTGTCATTGCTTCTATCACAATAGTAAATCATGGACATTAACATTTATAGTACAGTGAGTCTGCTGAGGCGCACTATTCGTTTGGGTCATTAAAATCCTCATTAATGTTTCATAGAGAGGTACCTGCCTACTATTTGCAAATGTTCAAACTCGGTTTTGTCGGTCTTTCAACTAAATGATTTCAACACATATCACCTTCAAAAATCCAGAGACCTTTTCTCTATTAATTTCCCAGGACAGCAAAGCACATAATATCTAAATAAATTTGAATCTTGCTAGAATAAAATGACAGTCAATAGATATATAATTTTATTTTCAGCAGTTAGCCTCTTATTTCTGAAATCTACTGTCTAAATACTGAACCTCATTTACCTTGATTTATACTACAAGCACTACAATGTTCTCTTAGCAGCAACTTGTAGATGCTTCTATATTAATACTCTCCTTCATTCTACAGTGAACATTAAAATGAACATATGAGCTGATTAGAATGTTAATTTGAGGTTGGTTGTGTAATCACTTGTCAGGCAGCTGTTTGGGCGTGGATCAACTGTTCAGGAACACAATATCTCTCCAGATGGACCCCCCTACCCTCCCTTCCTCTCGACTACCATTATATAATGTATCCAATGTGCTAGAAAAATCGTCTGGTACAAAGTAAACGTAATGCATTCTACTGTCTACAGATCTAATGTGAATACAGTCAGTAGCTGGTAATTACATTTCTAATAATTTCTGTTATTCCCATCTCCATTGTGGCTCCCATTACACTGCACTCCTCTTGAAATTGAAACAGCTTCTTACATAATAATGAGTAGGCTGTTTATGGACACTGATGCTTGGGCAATTTAACCTATAATAAATAATGATATGATTTTTGTTCAGATATCCAGGATCAGCACATTTGATAAAAAAGTGTATTTATGTTTTTAGCAATTATAAAGAACACTGAGTAATGAATAAAAAGATATGCTTGATTGGAATTAACATATACTTTTTCTTGTGCTTCATTTCACTGATTACGGCTCGGCCCAGAATTACGTTTTTTATAATGTAGATTTGGTGCGTGATTTAATAATAATTTTGTAGCAGGTATAGAATAGGATATTGTTAGACAAGGAATACAAGGTGAAAACCATCCCAAAGGGTTTTACAAGGTCTTTGCCCCCACCAATCAAATGACGAGTGACTCAGAAAAATATCATTTTGCTCTGAAAGTAAATGTTAGGTGAATGAAGTTTAATAAAATAGTCAAGTTGAAATTCAAGTGTTCATCCACTTTGAATTCATGGTGTTCAAACATATTATCTTTTACATTTGCTACATTATGTAATTCTGTATGTATAAAGTCTAGATACTGTACTGTAGGCTGGTATCAAAATCATTATCTACAGTCTCGTCAGTCTAATTGGCCATTTTAATCTATGAGATTATCCTGACTGCAGGATTATTCTGACCATAATCAGGCTTGACAGGGCAGCCAGACCACTGATTCCCACAGCTGTTTGCCCTCTCTTTGGGCCATTTGCATCAGGCAGCATCTGACCACACTGTGAGAGAGAGACAGAAACTCAAATGCATGATGAAAAACCAGTGGAAATCCCCAGAGATATTTCATGCATCAGCCGTGTGTTTGTCACAGTCAGAGAGGAACAGTGGAGAAAAACGGCCCCTTCCCATTTAAAATTTAAAGTTCTAGGTTGACAGCTGATATTGATTTGCAGGAAAACAGAATCCCCCTAATATAGTCTATGGGTGTATAGTGATATTTAATATCAATATTCCTAGACTGTTTTCCCTTCCCAGACACATTAATGTACCAATATTGTGTATAGTTTAAAAGATGTATCATGGAACTTGATTACTTTAAACTCACATGCAGAAACATGTTTGGCTAATTAATTAATTCATTTTCACAAGCCTGTGGTAAGCAACCAGACACAGAAATGTGAATATGTATCACTGCACTTGAGAAGGATGGAATATATTCCTGTCTGTTCCTGCAGAGTACAGACATTTTAAATTTTGGAACCAGTTTTTATAGCAAGGGCAAACAAGACTTGTTCAGCATATAAAACTCAATTCTAAAGTGGGTTTTTGTTGGGGGTAAATCTGCCATCTAATTAAATGGTAATCTTTCACATCCAATGATTGTGTGAGTACATTCACTGTGGAAGCTAAGTCAGGGGCATAGGATAACCTATGCAGTGTGAAGCCACTATTCATGGCATGTGCCACAACGCTGAAAGCAGTCACACAGAGTTTGAGTATTAACTCTCACTTTCTTGACATCCTAAAACCTGAGAGCAAATCATATAGCCTTTTGCATGTAACAATTAGTAAGATAAGATACACAGCATGGTCAAGAATAGCTTCTTCCTAAAACTTTGCCATTCATATAAACAACAAATAAAGATCTGTACATGTAAGATTTACTGTACATGTAAGATAATGTTACATGTACAGTAAATATTATATTTTTCACCTTGAATACAGTAATTATTTATAATATACTGTATTGTATATTCTTTTATATTAAGTTTTGTTTTATCCTGTTAGCTTTCAATTATAAGTCTTTGATGCATTTATACATGTATATTTTACATGTTATCCTTTATGTCTGTGTTATATTTAAAATACATGATTTATAGTCTTCAAATTTAGTTAAATATATTGGGGGGGGTCCATGTGGCATAGTGCATTGCAGGACAGTCTACATCACAATGTCTGTGTCAGTGAATGTAATCATTTTGTGCATGATCCGACTTACGGCTTCTGTGTTGGGTGAGCAGTGTGAAAAGAATCAGCATGTGGTTGGATGAACCATTTGCGTGCCCCGTGTCATCCCACAGATCTGTACAAACCGTTGTTGAGTTGCTGAAAAGGCAGGGTTAGAGGAAATTAGACAAGACCATTTGGGAGGGGAGACAAATGAGAAAATGTATAATAATAATGCAGTAGCATCAAGTGACCTTTCAATAATAAATAACAGTTATAATTAGTCCATGTTATCTTAACCATCACTGTAATTAATTAATATTCATATGAATGTAGCTATCTGTGTAATGGAATCACAATGCTAGCCTGTTCATTATAAAACCATTATCAGCACTAATGCAATATCTGCTATAATCAATCAATCAATCAAATGTAGTTTATCAAGCCCTTGTAACAACAGCAGTTGTCAAATCACAAAGTGCTTTGATGGACACTTGGACTAAATCCCACAAAGAGCAAGTAACAACATGTGAAGTAGCACAGTGGCTAGGAAACCTCCCTAATGGGTGGAATCTAGGAAGAAACCTAGAGAGGGGCCAGACTCAAGGGGGTGGCCAGTCCTCTTCTGGCGGTACCGGGTGGGGAATCTTTTGTTAAACCATTTTTGATCACCTGATAAAAATTATAGACCTCTACATGCTTTGTAAGTAGGAAAACCTGCAAAAATGACAGTGTATCAAATAATTGTTCTCCCCACTGTATAGTTTAAAAACTGATCCCACTGGTTACCGCCTAATATGTTATGGCTGTATATGGTATCTATAGATATTTGGCCTAAATTAAGTATACTTGATTCTTCCATAAACACCTCCATAAAGCAAGAGGATGACACATAATAGACTGAAAATAGGCCTTCCCAACCTTATCAAAATATGTTATCCATTCTGCTAAAAGAAACTGTGTGCATGTACAATGACCGGTTTTTTTTAAAGATATATTGCTTGTGGAACCTCAGAATACAACTTAACATCAGGTCTACAGTGGGTTTACACTGTGTATGAATTTATTAAATCAAGCCTGTACTTTTAGAGTCTTAACAGAATAAAAGTCATTCAGCTCTCTTGTTCATGGTGTTGGCTTTAATTTAAACATATTAGCAAAGGAAAAAAAACACTATAAACTAGCAAAATACACAAGGGTAGTGTCCCTCCTGCCTAATACAACTACAGTTGTTTACATAAAATAAAGCTGGGCAGAGAAAGGCCCCAAACAAGCCCTGATAGCTTTTTCAGTTCATTAGAATTGAGTTTTTTTAGTTGAGCGACTTAAGGTTTGACAGTGAAGTACTAGAGGGGAACTGGATTACTGGAATGTTGAATACATTATGCAATAGCTATAGACTTAGCGATGACGCAGTGTAGCCAATGCTTTCTAGTGAATTATCCTGTGCTGTAGTATGTCTCTCATTCTCTCAACCAAAAATCACTAATCTGATGCGTGTTGAATGGGTCGCAATGGTCTTCATATTCTAACTTTCAGCTGAGCAGATATGAGTATGGTTTGGTTTAGTGTATTTGGTAGGTTTTGCACTTTTTGTAATAACATTACTTAAAATCCCAATAACCATAAAAATATGGATAATTTACACTGCACACCTTCTGAAACAACACCAGTAATAGCTAGGAATTGGAGCTGAGTGATGCCATTATGCCACTCATGTACTTCCATCACAATTATTTATTTAGAACTTGGCAGACCCGAGGCTGATGCACTTAGTGGAGATTATGATATGTTAAAACACTCTACACAGTATTAAGGGGCAGACACATGAATATACAGTTGAGGATGATGTTGAGTCTGTGTCACATAGTGGCGCACAAGCATCTCTAATCAAATACGGCCATAGTACTGAGAAATGTATTCAATAGAAAACTTTTTAAAATCTGTATACAAATTTACCTTTTTGACAAGGCCTTCTTTTCTAGCTGAAAATGCTAGTGGAGAGTCCGGCTGACAGTCTATTGCAGTAATCAGCATCTAATGTCACAGAATTTGACCCTGTACTGTAGGAATTATTTATGTTCTTTCAGCAACCCTACATTATGCTAGCAACACAAACTCAGATTTTGATTTTCAAAATAATAGCGCTCATTACAATGCATTAAACAATCATTGTAAATTCATTTTAAAGCTAGTGAATTATAATAAAATCAAATTTTATAGTGTGTGTAAGGAACTATTAAAATAGTTTGATATTAAAAACATATTACATTTTTTTCCTAACAATTGTAAAATATATGCTGTACACTACATTGTATTAAATATATTGTCTCATAAAAACTAAACTATCTCTCATGCCAAAACATGTGCTATGGATAAATGTTAAATGGGATGTCTTTAATCCAAATGTAGTCTCAAATCTTCAGGCACTTGAGGCAGTATAGCCAGCAACACAAACACAGGAACCTACGTCACTTTCCCATTCAACTCACTGTAGGCCATAATTGCATATGGAGATTGCTCTATAAGTACTAAACTATCACTCGTGTCGAATCATGTGCTATGGATAAATGTTCACTAGGATGTATTTAATCAAAATATAGTCTCAAATCCTCAGTCACTTGAGGCAGTATAGCCAGCTACAAAAAAACAGGGACCCACATCACTCAACTCACTTTGCCCCACTAAAGATCATTTGTTTTACAGAATGGGGGATCCGACCCTGGCACGAGTTGACAAAAAACTCAGCTGCATCTTGGGATGCCACTGGAGGGATGATCAAGTCTAAAATCAATAAGAAAATTATTTTCTACTATGAGATTGTAGTATCTTTACCCCATGGTTCAGCTCCAGTAGCATTTATGATAAGTGAGGAGCACAAACAGAGAGCATTAGAACAGTTACTAAATGCAATACAGGACAAATGGATGTGTGTGGTAGCAACACAATACCCATAAAAATGAATAGTGATAGGTCCATAGTACTGCTACAAGCAGCTATGAAAGTATTTAATGGGGATACTATAGAGCAGTATTTGAGAAGATGCTGGAAAATAGTGTAAGGAGAGGCTACCTCCACAGATCTAGATTTCTGTGTCATAGGAGCATGTAAAATTAATTTGATGTGACAAGCTAGTGAACTTTGTAAAAAATTGTACAAAAGATGGGTACAACATGAGAAAGTACATCTTCAGTTTACTACTGAAATCTTGCAGACATTTGTGACATTCTTGTTGACATCTGCATAGTTCTTGATAGCAGAAATAATTCCTCATTAGTAAATTGCTTGATTGACATTTGTTAGTTTATCGCTGTCTCATTGTTATCAAGGAGTTTATGTTTGCCTGTTTTTTGCCTTGTCAGAGCACTATTAAACAGCATCCTTTTACAAACACAACTGCCTCCTGCCTGCTCTTACTGTGACAGAATTTCCAACCATGTACATGTATGGAGGCAGCCGGAGCAAGGAGGATTAAACTTCATCACCAGCTTGCTAGTTTAAGCTTGACCATGGCACTCAGAGAGTAAATACAAACAGAGATCGTCTGCTGTGTTGATCAAGCTTCCCTGGACCAGCTCATCTTCATGGCTACATGGTTAGATGGGCTGCTCTGGACCCACCAAAGGAAGGCCAACTGCTCCGTCAAGTCTCCTTGCCTTTGACCAGTGGAGAGGACCCCGTTGAGATGGGTCCACCCGCCTGACTCCTGCAGAGTGCAAACGATGGCTCCGCCTCGGCCTATGCCTGTATTGTAGAGAGAAAGGGCATCAAGTGTCAAGGTGCCCTCACACTTAGACGGGGACTCAAAGGCTGAAGGATCCATCTCCTAGGGCACATGCAGGGGTCACTACTCTAGACCTTGTTTTGTCCAGTTTTAAGGGATTACCCCATGAGTCTTAATTTCAGGGATGGGGGGCTCCGCCCCTGTATTGCCTACTGCGCTCTGAACCAGATTACCATCAAATACAGGTATCCCCATCTTATTATCCACACCACTGTGGAGATGTTGCACGGTGCCAAATACTTTGCGAAATTACATCTCGGAAGTGCCTATAACCTGGTGCATATTAGAGAAGAGGCTGAGTGGAAGACCATCTTTTCTACCATGTCAGGGCTCTCCAAATATTTAGTTATGCCCTACGGCCTAACCAGCCCTTCATTAATAAAATATTCAGGGACATGCAGAATCTATGTGTATTAGTCTATATATACAACATATTAATATTATCATACTCCTATGAGCAGCATATTGTATATGTCAGAGAGGTCATACAATGGCTACTCCAACACCAACTTTACACAAAGGCCGGGAAGTGTCATTTTCATCAGACAACAGTTTCCTTTTTAGGTTACCGGATAACCACATACAGGGTGGAGATGAAGCTGTGTAAGGTAGATGCTGTGAGGTCCTGGCCAACCACTACCTCAGTTAAAGCCTGGCAATGATTCCTAGGTTTTGCCAATTACTATCACTGCTTCATTAGGGGTTTCAGTAACATCGTAGCCCCGCTCACCTTGCTCCATTGAGGAGGACCGACTCGACTGTCCTGGACAGAGGAGGCTGAGAGGGCTTTCCAAGGTTTAAAGGACCGGTTCACCACTGCACCTATCCTTAAACATCCTGACCCCAAAATTGCCATTCACAGTAGAGGTTGACACATCAGAAGTTGGTATTGGTGCCATTTTATCCCAACGCCATGGGAACCCCACAAGGCTCTATCTGTGTGCTTTTTTTCAAGAAAACTGACACCGACCAAGAGGAATTATGATGTTGGAGAAAGGAAATTGCTGGCAGTGAAGAGAGCTCTTGAGGTGAATTGCCATTTATTCAGCCAATAGGCTGAAAAAAGTTTCTACCCGCAAGCCATTAGAATGCTAAATACCTGAACTGGAATGTATCTGGATGCGGCCTTGATAGCACAGCCCATCTGACACAGGAGGTGTCGAAAGTAGAGTGAGATGGTGGTGTAATCATCCAGGCTACCTCTGGCTTTTATTCACAGCACAGAATAAGGGAACAAAAGGCAAGCTGTGTGTTAGTCTTCATGTTGTCAGCTACAGTAGTTAGTTCGCTAGCTAGCTAGCTTACCAAACCTGGAGAAAAGTTTGAGTTGAGAAAAAAAATCTGCCCTGAACATATTATTGAGCACCTGCTTGGAGATTCGTCCAAACAATGCATTGAAATGGCTTTACAGTTTTAAGGTGTGACTAATTTAAACTGGGTTAAACCTCTTTTGTAAAAAAATTCAAGATGATTTCACCAGGGCTAGCGTGACTAATTTTCCAACTGCATCTCCCAATGTGGGAACCCCTAGGCAAATCTGAGGCATATTTGAACACTGGACTCGAAACTATTCTATTCATTACATTTTGGAAATGTATATATTATATACTAATACAATTACTAACTACAAGTGGGTGCTACACATTGGTGGTGGATGAGGTGGGCTTTCCCCCTCACTGTGTAAAGCGCTTTGAGTTCCTTGGAAGAAAATTGCTATATAAGTTGAATGCATTTTTACTAAAAACAAGTATTTTGTTTGTTAAAAAATATTTGCATGTTGGGACCCCTGTTTAAGATACTTCTGGACTCTCAATTTGTAATGTTAATAATACTGTGCCTTGTTCTAAAATAAATTGGGGGATCCTAGATCATTCCTCTTTACAGAATGCTTGCAAATCATTTTCTTTTCTTCCCAAACTCATATTACGCAAGATGTTTATTTGTTTCAATACTGTAGGCTGTAGGAGGCTGCAATATTTCATCAGGAGATGAGAAAATGAACAGATGACAATAACTACCTCCATTTAAAATTACAGCTGAATCTTTCCAGATCAGTTTCCTTGCTTCTGACCACATATTACACAAGCTGGTTTGTCGTAGTAAGGCTGTTGGAGGCTGCCATTTTTCATCAGCAGAAGAGATAATGGACAGTGGACAATAATGACCTCTATTGTATATTAGCACTGTATCAGCCTTTAAGAGGCTATTCCATTGTAAATATAGCTGCCAATTACTGGGACCACACACACCCATCCCAATCTGACCCTGATGACGTGGAACTCAGCCATACAGGCAGCTATGAATAGAAACACCTTTATTCAATTTAATGATGAGGATTATGCCCTACTTTGCACATGTTCTCCCCTGGTTCCCTCCCTTCTCCCCCTGTGAAGAAAGTGCTAAATAGGGGTGGTGATTTACACCACGGCTCAGAGATCTGGTTCTTAGCATAGCATGTTTGTCATAAATCAGTTGTGATTCGACAAATGTGGGTTTGTGTTGGTGTCTAGGTCTTGTCCTTGAATATCAAATGCACTTCATGGATGTTGAGTGCTTTTCTCCTCCATGACCCATTAAAATATCATAATTCACTTTGAAGGAACACCCATGAGGTTACTTTGAAAGACTAATTCAACATTGACAGAAGGTCAGCTAACAAGTAAATATAGCAATGAATCCTTACCAAACTTCCCATCTATCATTGGGATTTGGATGCATTCTTGTACTGATTTCTTGAGCACATGTTTTGGTTGACAAAAGTTTTATATATTTTGCAAACGATTCATCAAAAAAGCCTATATTCTTTTACCAATCATTATTTTTACATTCCAATAAATTATATCTCATACCCAAGGGTTAGATACATTGTTATCCTTTAATCTAAGTTTTGTCAATAAGGTCTGTGCACTTCATGCTGTCCAAACATGTCTGCAACATTCTTCATCATTCTTCATTCATCTTTACAGAGGCGGGTGAATCCTTGCACCCTATATCAGCCTTGGATAAAACATGACTGGAAAGGTCATAGCAATGTCAATGCATTCTAAGTAATAACCAAAGGATTTAGGATCATTTTCCTCGTTTCTGTGCTGGAGTCCTAAAAAAGAAATAGGCAAAATCATATATATATACAGCAAAAATAACTATACATCCCAAGTATTTCATGAGAGTAGGAATCTAGTTCTAAACTGAAAATGAATGAGGCTTCATAAAAGGACTGACACTGTCAAGACATCCGCATGTCCATCATTTCTTGTGGAAGTTAATTTTATCTAAAGAGGGATGGTAATAGAATTGCAGGTCTCTTGAATTGCCATTTATTATGTAAAGCAGCATTGGCAAGGGAAGTAAAATGGCAAAGATGATTAATGTCATCTTTCCCTCAATGGTCAATTATTGAAAAGATCATTGAAACCTCCCTTCTCTACTAATCTGTCACTGAGGCGCTAGTACATTCTATGGGTTTGTTGAAGAAAAAGGGAAATTAACCCTAATTAATATTTTGTAGATGTCGGTTCATAGGGAGTTTAACTAGCAACTTCTGATGCTAAAGTATGGCTGGCAGGGCTTCCTAGGAAAAGGTTTGACTGAATCTGACATGTAATAAGCATAATTACGATATCCTATCCTAATTTCAGGCAGGCACCATTTTACAATATGGATAGACAAATTTGATTAATCCATTCTTCAATGTTCGGTTTCTAGTTTGTTTTAACCTAAAGTATGATGAACTACCATGAACCCGCAGAAAAAAATGATTTAAGCATAATATATAATTGGTTGATTTATTTAATACACCTGAATGTTAATGCAGTACTACAAATATCAACAATAAATACTAAGTACATTTTCTTTTCAATTATTATTATTTTTTAATATATTCGAAAAACATTCACTTGACAGTTTTAATCTAACTCCAAAATTACAGTACATTATAGTCCTACTCCCAGACAGAATTTGATTTCAACTATTCACTATGATATTGATATCATCAAAAATGTAACTTTTGTAAAAGTTAGGCACAATCATATTTTGGAGGTTCTGTACTCAGAAATAAAAATATAGTTTAAGTTATTTAAATTGCAAAATATGGTACTTTCCTCCAGGGGTGTTGGACTCTCAATATCTCACATCAATATTCTTGTTTTAGTAAGGACTATGGAGATGATAGCAAGCAAATAAATCATGTAATATATCCTATTAATACATGTCTACATCTCCAGGAAGCTGGCATTTTTTTTGTTAAGGAGCTCAATTGGTAGACTTATTTAAATATATTTATGTATTCTTATAAACTGCTGTGGAATGAAAATGAAATCATGAATGCAGGTTTCCATCACTCATTTGGTTCCTAGTTGGAAACCCATATGGACCACAACACTTCAGTTGGTGAATTAATATATGTTCTATGGGCTTACAGCATAAGCAGGACTTTGTGGTGCTAGCTTGATCTACTGTTACTGTTCAGCCAAATAAAATGTAAAAATATTGACAATGTATTTTGCTAACGTATACTGTACTCACAGAAAGTCAGGCTAATCTTAGCCTAAACGTCCATGAGAGCATTACCTCCTCCTCCCTTTGTACCCATATGTGTAGCCTAGGAAAATGTACAGCGTACCTTTCGGATGTTGACATTATTTTGGAAATATGTGAAGGCAAACTACTTTTTGAAGTATCATGTTTGACAATCAGATAAAAACATCATAAATGTTCACGCCACAAAGAAAATCACTTTTTACAGTTAGCCAACACGTTAATATTAGCCAACACATCTTTACAAGTGCACTTACTATGCATCCCCCATGGAAATCAAACGCCCATCCAACAAATTAGTACTGGCGCCAAGCCTGTTCCTTATACTCAGAATGAATTATCTTTATACTCAGTGGAATTATGGTAACACAAACTTGATCACAGCTTGCTCATGATCAAAAATCTAAATAGATTGTCCCTTGATATTGAAATATGTTCACTATGAACTGAAGGAAATGCATTTCAAGGTGCTTTTTATAGCCTCCTCATCAGAAAAGTTGGTTTCATTTTTTTTCTTAACAGCCCTATGGCTCTCTACAACTCCATGGACCCGCTGCAAATTCCCTTTTTACAGAGAGTCCTACAGGCAGACAGTATACCATTAAATCCTATAATCCATACATCACAGTAGTAATAAAATTCCCTCCCCACAGCGGCCATTTCCTGATCACTCCCTTCTCATCCTCCAGGGCATCCAACCCACAATTTGCATCCCCTATGGACTCTCTCTTCCCACAAACTAAATTCTACTGAGCTGTTCTTGTCTCTGGAGACAGTCCATAAGTACCCTTGAAGGTGCTTTCCGCTATTTTGATATGCCTTGGAAAAATCCACTAGGGGAAAGAAAATGGCTGTCCCGGTAATGCATCTGGAAGAGGAGAATGTAGCTTTTATGGACGGGCAACTCATTGCTCTTACTGTGAGGTCACTGGGATCATTTTGTGCTGTTATTCACCATTTTGTCCTCCATTTTAATGTAACACAGGGATAGTCAACTCTGGTTCTGGATTACCGAAACACGTTTGGTTTTAGTTCTATCTGGAAGATAACTGTGCTCACCTTGTTGCCAAGTGGTGAATCAGCCCATCATTTGTCATGTATATTTCAGACAGGAAACACCACATGACTTTACCAACAGTTTAATAGACATAACATGATCAAAATGTGTCATACACAGTGATTCGAATTGCTCAAATTTTGTGTTATGGTTCTGTACCTCAGGGGAAGCTCACCAACATAGTAGATTGGTATATACAGTATCTCACAAAAGCGAGTACACCCCTCACATTTTTGTAAATATTTGATTATAACTTTTCATGCGACAACACTGAGGAAATTACACTGTAAATTTACTGTCCCCTCAAAATAACTCAACACACAGCCATTAAGTTCTAAATTGCTGGCAACA
>JACXGM010015180.1:0-21585 GCA_016801145.1 Umbra pygmaea | reverse complement strand
TGAAGATTTCATTTTTCAGCACGACCTGGCACCTGCTCACAGTGCCAAAACCACTGGTAAATGGTTTACTGACCATGGTATTACTGTGCTCAATTGGCCTGCCAACTCTCCTGACCTGAACCCCATAGAGAATCTGTGGGAAATTGTGAAGAGGAAGTTGAGAGACGCAAGACCCAACACTCTGGATGAGCTTAAGGCCCCTATCGAAGCATCCTGGGCCTCCATCACACCTCAGCAGTGCCACAGGCTGATTGCCTCCATGCCACGCCGCATTGAAGCAGTCATTTCTGCAAAAGGATTCCCGACCAAGTATTGAGTAAATAACTGAACATAATTATTTGAAGGTTGACTTTTTCTTTTCTTTTTTTGTATTACAAACACTTCTTTTATTGGTCAGATGAAATATGCTAATTCTTTGAGATTTGGGTTTTCATGAGCTGTATGCCAAAATCATCAGTATTAAAACAATAAATGACCTGAAATATTTCAGTTGGTGTGAAGTGAATCTAAAATATATGAAATCATTTTATCATTTATTTTCATTTTTATCATTACATTATGGAAAATAATGAACTTTATCACAATATGCTATTTTCTTGAGAAGGACTTGTATATGAACCCCCAAGGTGCCCTATAGCTAATATAAATTGGCTACCAACACAATTGGGAAGAGAGCAAGACAAGATCCCAAGAGTAGCCCTTCACTGGACACCTGAAGGTAGGAGAGAAGACAACCCAACACCACCTGGCGTCGCACAGTAGAGGAAGAAATTAAATATATGAGTCTGACATGGGGAGATGCCCAGAACAGCCCAGAATCGACCAGAGTGGAGGACCTCCATTGCCGCCCTACATGCCAAAGGCTAAACTAAACCAACACAATTAAAACAGTAAAATGTACTTTTGTCAAATAGCAATTATTTTGTCCAATCAGCAGTCAGGGTTGTAACCGACCGGATTAATATACTACTTTTGCACTATGTTGTGAAAATCACACCCCTAAATCCGAGTACGCTGCCAAATGACTGAATTGTCACTATATTTGCAACAAATTCACAGAGAACATTGACTCAGCGTAGACCATTTCCCTTAACATAATTGGTTCTTTCGTCTGTGACTACACCCAGTGTGCATTCATGTTTCCTTTGTGATATTTACAAGAGCACATCAGGACTTTTCTTTATGTCCTCTCATCAATGTGCCGAAGCAATGACTTTTAAGCCTGGCTCACTCTTTTCTCCTTTTCTCCTTGTGCTTTTTGCCTGTGTGTCACGCTGTTGTACCGGCTGCTGTGTTTTCACCAACTTTGCATATCGATCCAGTTTTATCGCCACTAGCTCTCCAAGCAATAAGCCGGCAGGAATATGGATGAGGTCTGGTAGGCAGAGGAAGTGCCTGCTTATTAATATTTCCAGTGTGCTAAATATTACAGAAATTCACGCGTGTGCCTCATATGCACACTGGTTTCTATGTGGAAATTGGAAAGTGGGATTTTTTTGTATTAGAGGGATGTTCTCTGGAACGGCAATGAAGAAGTTGGAGATCAGGGATCCATCATAAATGGCGCCCTATCCCCAATAATGCATGTATGTTCCCTGGTTTGATGTAGTGCACTATGAAGAGAATAGGGTGTCATCTGGAACTCACACGGTCTGGTCTGTGGCGATGATGAGAGCACGGCCGTCCTTCCTCTTCCGTTCCCCGCTGCTCCAGCACGGCGACGGCTTTCATAATCTATTGATTACTATTCAGATCCAAGACAGCTCCTAACCAGTGTCAAGGTATTAGAGATGGATATTTATCTCTCTCCAGATAGAGTTGGACTATGGCTCTCTGGTGTTCCACTCAGGTTCCCATCCCTGTCTTTCACGTACAGAGGCCACTGGACCACATGGGAGATGGCGGAGGGGTGCTGTAGTGTGGATAATGGACTGGCTGGAGCACCCCTGTAAGCCCGCCGAATGTACTGTGCGATAAAATAGATTGAAATCATATGCATCACAATCGAATTAGCCTCAGTGTTATTGTCCCTAAATGCTCAATGGTTGAGACTTCAAAACTGAGAAGCGAAGCAGTTATTCTCTCTGTACACTTTAACTGTGTGTAGTGATTTCTTTGTTGAACCTTATCTGGGGAAATTCACTGGATTACATTATTTGTGTGGTTAATCTAAACGAACCAGTTTAAGGTATAGCCTAACAGACAAACGGTACTCTGATTATTTTCCGTACAAAGCCCTGTTTACTGTTTAGTTTAATGGCGGTGGCGCGGTGGCTGTCACAGACACACTAATGTCTGTTTTTCTCCTCGTGTGTACTAGCTCCTGCTCTGCCTGCATCATAGCTCTCCTCCTAATGACATTCTCGCTCCAGCTGTTAAAAACACAACCAAATAATAGACCACTTCCAGCTCTGTTTGACTTCCCTGTCTAAGCACTATCAATCTAGTCTAAAGACTAGCTCTTCAGCTACATCCCAATATTGGCCTTCTCTTTTTCGTCTTTTGTCTCGTCACAATGACTGCATTATTAAAGAGGAGCCACAACAATGACATTGGGGGTAGTTATACTGTCTGTTCCCACCCACTCTGCCCAGCCAGACAGTAGCTGTCCTTGACGTCGGCCTGTTTTCTAGTACATATATAAAAGTGTCATTTTAAAGAGAATAATAACCAGCCTAGCTACAGAGGATTGTGTCTGTTGCAGTTGTTGAAAGTAGTGGCTTATCGCCCAGGGGAATAGGTCCATCAATCAAAGAGCAATGATTTTTCTTTCATTTTTACCCATAATAGCCCTGTTTCCCACTGTGCCTCCTGGATAAGATTAGTGATTGAACACAAGGAGCGCGCTGGCTGGACTGCCACCATGTAAACCCCCATCGAATACCTAGATTGAAAAGGTACCCTGAAACCCCGTGGACTTGATTTCAGACCAATGTAAAACACATCAAAACACATTCAGTGTGCTCCCTGCATGAAGGCACGAGGCACAGTTTACAGTAGCCCAGGTCAGTTCTGTAGGCAGACCGTCCCACTGTGATAGAATACCACGTGTGTCTCGCGCATGCGGGCAACGTGTCCAGGACAGTAATGGTTTCTGAAGCGTGGCCAACAGAAGATGTTGTAGCTATTGATTGAACCAGATTGCCTTCTTCATCTCGCACCGCCCGTTCATATCAGTGTTATTCATCAGTATTGTCACTTGGACAGTGTCAATATGACTGCTTCATTTGAACGTCTGCATCCAGGTCTACTGTGTGGTCTGACTGGGTGTTTGTTCAGGCTGCTGTTGGTGTTGCTCCGAGCTGCCTACTGTGCGCAGCGTGTGCGTTTCCACGGTGACGGTCCTGCTGTGTGACGGTAATGATTGCAGGTGTACGTGAGACACTTGTTGGCATACCAAAACACCTGAACGAGCGTATACATACACGTGCATACTGGGTGCTTTTCATCCACAAGATGAAGAATCTATGGCATGTATTGCTGCACACCCCCTGTAGTTTGTGTCTTTAGCGTCTGTGCTCGTGTTTTCTCCCTATTTCACTTGTGGAATTGGTTCAGGTACAGTGGAATAAATGTCTAAACATGATTGCCATGAGGATTTTACTTCAGACAAATTGGAGCTCGGCGCGGACTGTGTAAGGTTTGGCGCTTCGGACAACATTTGAGCTGTTTCGTATAAAGGCCTCCGTGTCCAGTTATGACACTGACGTGTCTCGTCTCACTGCTCCTATTGCTCCCTGTAGCGGGGGGCCGTTTGCGTCTGGGGCCAAAAACAATATGCTGTAAATTGCGCTGCGGCCTCTTCAGGGCGGTGTGCTGCCCGCGAACGTGATGTGATGGGGTATTGATTCCTCTGCGCAGTGTTAAAATTGCCTGCCTTCCTCCCAGCCCTGACCGACGATACGAGAGACAGCTTCCATACAGGGAGAGAGAAGCAGCGCCCATCCTGGTGTTTGTCAGGGGAACGGGCCTCTCTCTGCTTCCCCCAGCTTCCTCTCCTGGTTACGATACAATAAAAAAGAGAGAGGCGGCGGAGAAGAGGGGGACGGAGATGACAGCCTCCTGCTGAGAGAGAAGAGAGACAGAAAAGAAGAAGAGAAAGTTAAGAAGAGAGAGAGAGAGAAAGAGGAGAATCCTGCCCTGACAAAGAGCCGTCTGCCATGCCGCCACACATTCGTAACACTACGCACACTGTTCATTTTACGGAATGGGTCATTTCTTGTCCATTTCCACAAAGCATATACACTTTCCTCTTTTCCATTAAAATAAAGTGCAATGTTTGCATGTAGACAGTTTTTTAATCTGTTGATTTTAACTTTGGTGACAGTAGACAACACAGTGTGGGAACAGTGACATGGCCTTGCCAATCTGTGTTTGATTAAAACATTGTGTAGGATTCTTTTTGACGATGGATAGTGATAAATAATGCAAGAATGTGCTTGGGTAAGGAAGACTACAATTAACTCTGGTGCACAGATACAAAGCCTTGTCATTCTCTATCTACGTGCGCACAGTGAGGCTTGGCCTGGGTGATGTCTGGATTGACAGATCAGCCCATCTAACTGTCCAAACATCGAAGACAGACGATGCGATCATTTTTTTAAGGGGAGGGTTGTGTTGGTGGGAATAGCACAATATACTGTCGAGGACACAAATATATATTACTCTGAACCAATATAGTCGACTCCTAAAATATATCACATTTAAAACTAATAATAAAATGGCTATTTATTTTTGTTTATTTTCACCATACAGATTGATTTTGCTAGGTTAGACAGGGCTATAAATTCTCTTGCCGCCCCCATTAAAATAGTCAGATATCGGTTATCAGCTTACATCTTGAAAAAAATGAATAGGCCTGTTTAATAGCCTTATCAACCATTTTTTATTTGAGCTTGATCTTCTGGGTATACCATTTGTGACACTTGACAAATGACGGTTGATAATACTTTGCAACAAGCAATCATCTGAATGCGCATTCAGTAAGTCAGGCAATATTATGACTACATGCTCTTCTTAAAACAGTGAAATACAACATAAAGTACTGGCGTTCCCAGTAAACTTTAATCTAGTTAATGCCTAAAGACATGCTGAAAAGAAACTAGACCTGATGTTCCTTATTAGGTCCAGGGAGACATCAACTCGTGTTTAAGTGATATATTAGTTTTTTACGAAGAACCTTGCAATCTGACTAAAATGTTGTTACAGAACGTCTTGGAGTATGTGTGAAAACCTCATAACAACGATTTATTTCTGACGTTAACCTGTGAGAAGGTTGTGACGCTCAATGGCAATAATGACTGCCTTTCATTCGCAAACACTCATGCGTTACTTCAGCCTCCATTATTGTACACCATGGAAACCTATCCCCTTAGCATAATTTACAGCTCGCGTGTGTGTCATGTATTTGTGGTGTCAGGTCATTTGTTGTAGCAAGCTATTCATTCCCTCCAACCTCTCTGGTCGTGTACATTCATTTGCTGATACTCTTGTTCTGTTATTAGTGTTTATGCTTACTCTGCATGTTAGGAGGAATACGCGACATTGTCAATGCTACTGCACTTGACTCCAGCATAAGCCGTGCTCCTCCATATCAAATGTCAAGCATAGAGGCAAGACTCATAAACACAGTTCACACCTCAGTACTGAAGTGAATAGTGATCGCTCTCCTCTTTAGAAAAACAATTGTGTAGAAGCATTCGGGGGGCTGTGTGCTGAAGCTGACCCAACCGTTTTGATGTGTATGTAGAACAGTGGTATTGATAGGCTCTTTAGTCCGGGACTCACTGATGATTGGTCCATTGTCTATGTGTTGCTACAGACTAGCTGTGTTTTGCTTCCTCAATTAAGACTCTCGGAAAGCAGAAACTAGTGGAACGATGATGAACGACAAGTGGTGTCCATGCTAATCCAACAGGGTTTCAAAATGCCTGGGTTTCTTTAATTGATCTGCGTACTAGCAAGAAGTTTAGGGATAGGCTATAATGTAATTCTCAACCATTTATATAATGTGACATTCCCGTACTGTTTGTCAATTAATGACGAATTGCCCAAACAGAAATACAACCAAACCTCGATTTCACCTAAGATGGCAAGAAAAAAAAACTGATTTGAAAGAAAGACATTTTCAACTCGTAGATGCATTGCAACATTTATCTCAGTGCTTATCTTTGATGACTAGCATCTCATTCCGAATTAGCATATCCCAGTGAAGGGTGCACTAATATGTCTTTGATTATTGACTCATTTGTAATCTACCAGGGATTGCCTTGGTCTCCTTCCTCTCCGTTAGACACAGAATCTATTGAAGTGTGCTTTGACCACCAGAGCATTAAGAGGGCACTAATATTATCCTGACCCAAAAGGAATGGGGTATAGCCTGTAAACCTGCAGCAGAAATCTATCTCAATACTCAGGTGATGTTTTGTTTGTTGTTGCAGACCAAATACTTTTTGCTGTCATCATTCTACTAGTGTCTTTGTTACAACTACTATGTAAAAAGCAATGTTTTGAAGCACATTAACAGCTTCTTTATATAATGACTGAACATATAATAGTACCTAAATCCCGATGCAAGGTCAAATGAACCACAGGTCAGACTCCTGAGGTGTGCTAACATGCTTGCTTGTTGTTGGATATTCTGCATGCTTTGACTGTACTTCAATTTAGCCTACAGACCGATACGATTGCCTGGACTCAGACGATTTACATAGGGAACATGCCATTTTAATGTCATAATTACTGAGATAAATACAAATGGCCCACCCTGTTTTTCATTCACAATTTGTAATTACATTATTGTCAACGCTATCGTTTGCTTGCCCTCGCCCATCAATTTACTGTCTTTTCTTCATAATATCCTACTGTACTTAATTTGTGTAATCGGTTGTTATTAGTGTGAAATTGGTTTTGGTCAGGTTGCAAGGATATTGTTGCAGTAGCTGAATACACTTACTTTAACTCTGTGTGCATTGTAGGAGTGATTAGCATATGATCAACATCACATGAAATGTTGTATGTCACGCCCTAGCTTTAACAATCTCAGAATAGAGTGCATTTATACAGTGCCGTGTCATGTAGGAATGTGGGCTCTTTTTTCGGTGCAATCCATAGTTCATGATAAAAAATATAGATTCAGAGTTTTTGTCCCCATACACTATTCTAGTTTTTGTCCCAATACACTGTTGTAGTTTTTGTCCCCATACACTATTGTAGTTTTTGTCATCATACACTATTGCAGTTTTTGTCCCCATACACTATTGCAGTTTTTGTCCCTATACACTATTGTAGTTTTTGTCCTGATAAACTATTGTAGTTTTTGTCCCCATACTCTATTGTATTTTTTGTCCCCATACACTGATGTAGTTTTTGTCCACATACACTATTGTAGTTTTTGTCACCATACAGTATTGCAGTTTTTGTCCCCATAAACTATTGTAGTTTTTGTCCCCATACATTATTTTAGTTTTTGTCCTCATACATTGTTGTAGTTTTTGTCCTCATACACTATTGTAGTTTTGTCCTCATACACTATTGTAGTTTTGTCCCCATACACTGTTGTAGTTTTTGTCCCCATACACTATTGTAGTTTTTGTCCCCATACACGATTGCAGTTTTTGTCCCCATAAACTAATGCAGTTTTTGACCCCATACACTATTGTAGTTTTTGTCCCCATACACTGTTGTAGTTTTTGTCCCGATACACTTTTGTAGTTTTTGTCCACATACACTATTGTAGTTTTGATCCCCATACACTGTTGTAGTTTTTGTCCCCATAGACTACTTTAGTTTTTGTCCCCATACACTATTGGCTCGTCAAGTGTCCTCTATTATGAACTGGGCAAACCACCTTCAACTGTCAGGGAGAATCAGAGCAAGCCTAAGGGAGGAGGAGGGGCAGCGGGGGGGGGGCAGGCATGCCCTACTAAAACTGTTTTTAACATCAGTTCTGTCATAATAACAGTCTAACAATGACAGTGCGTTATGTCGACATATTTAGAAGGACAGTTTGCTAGATGATTTAAAAAATGACAGAATAATAAAAAGAAGTCATATGTTTGGTGTCATTACGACAGTTCTAGTGTTAAGAAAGGGGCACATGGATAGAATGTCAAAGACGCCATCCTGACGTGTAAAGCTCCCGGGGCCTGCAAATGTTTTGAATGTACAGATGAACTATTTGAAGAGCATGTCTGCCTTGGGAACATCCATGAATCCGTCATCCTGCCCTCCTTCCTTTCTCCAGCACTTCCTCCGTCTATCGTTCCCTGTCATTTCTGTTTTTTTCCACCATGAAGCAGATTCATTGTCAGCCCACCCATGTTCCCTGTAAGGAACAGGAGAATTCTCCGTATAATACCTGCCTCCTCTACTCGGCAGCCAGCAGCCATACGTTGCCTTTGTTCCAGTTGGGGTGTAGGTGGCACAAGAACTTTGCCTTATTTGCACAATTAGTTGTAATTATGGCATACACATTTATCTTTTGTCCCTAAGAAGTTGCGGCGTGTATTCTATAGGGGAGAATAGAAGGAATTAATATAGATTGTTTTTCCTTCCGGAAAGTGCAGCTTGCTTCGTTGATGGCAATTAGCTTCTAATACCTGTGAGATGTCCCGTCTGCTCCGCTCTAGTTCATGCTGCGTCCCACCACAATGAAAAGCCCGTTAATGATGTGTGGGGAACGCGGGCAGGACGCTCGTTACCCGGGTTGGTTTGGTGAAGTTCGTGTTAAGGTTGTTAAGGGTTGTGTTTTTATGAAGGGAGAGCAGTAAGGTGCATTAAATTTGTTTAGTGTTGTTGTTATTGAACATTATGGGTTGTGAAGCTCAAGTGTGCATTAAGGTTGAGTGTTAGTGGCAGTGCATTGACTATACATGTGTTATAAGGTAACGTTGGCTCTGCATATGTTTATCTGAGGCAGTGGAACTAATAAACGACACATGGGGATCAGCCATGTGCTAAAGGCTTAGATGTACAATGCCGATATATTCTGCAGACGGTGTTGGTGTCTGATATACGTTGTTCGATTTCCACTGTTCTTTCACAAATGTGCCTACGTGACCGCACGCGGTTACAATGTGCCTGAGTTTACTCGGTTACAATGTGCCTGAGTTTACGCGTGCACACACTTTCCTTTTCAATGTGTATTTCACTGTATAGAGTGAATGATGATGGTACCGCACCGCTCCGGTATCCTGCTAAGTGTAGCTAATTTTTCTGATAGCTTTTGAAGACGAGCAAAAAATGTAATTTATGGTCTAGCGTACGTTAAGAGATGATGAAGTATGCTGTCATTTTTCTTTATAGGGGGTGAAATAAGTGCGTGTGATATAGTGAACAGAGAAGTAAACCGCGACCATTGTCACTTGGTGGAGCAAAGCCTTCTGTCTTTATATGTACTACTGTGGCTGCTGTGATCCAGGGCTAACTACGGTATTATTATTCCATTCATATCTGAATGCTATATTATGTCAAGTAGATTTAGGGCATCACCAGCTCTGTGAAATGTACTTACCTCACCTCCTTGCTTTATTTCTTCCAGAGACACCCTTCCATGCAGGCAGACATCCATCCGCCATATTGGTTTACCTCCCTCCTGTTAATATTGAACTTGACCTCTGAACCCTGACCTCCTGCATAATCTTGGTAATCATTTCATTTTTTATTTGATGCCTTTTGATTAATTTCTTAATTTTGCTATTTTTGCTCCATTGTTTATCATCCTCTAATTTTCCGATTTCATGCTTCTAATTTTCTGATTTCATGCTACTTATTTAATCTCCTTCATACTTTTGTCCCTTCCGATTATCATGAGATGTTCTCAAATTAGGCATTTTGAAATTACTGACTTTTTGTGGTAATTTCTATTTGTGTGATTATTTTGTTCTTGTCTCTGCATCCTGACCTTTAACCTGTCTACAAATACACACAGCCATTTATGTTTGTTCATGTCTTTGTCTCTTATAATGTTTCTCTCATTATTTGTCTTAATATGTGTTTTATACAATAGCCAATTAGCAACGTTTTAATTGGCAGTGTTTGTTTTTTCTAATTACCAAGGATTCCCATTACGGCAACCCCAGTGTGTGTGTTTGTGTGTGTGTGTGTGTGTGTGTGTGTGTGTGTGTGTGTGTGTGTGTGTGTGTAAGACAGAGAACGTAGAGTGGGTCAGAGTAATTATTAATATAATCAGTGCCGGCCTGAGCCTTTTAGTGGCCCTAAGCAGAATTTGATTTGGGGGCCCCCTCCCAACATGCAGAGTCACCTGTGCACTAAGCAGCCGCTTAGTTCGCTTATGCCTCGGGCCGGCCCTGAATATAATAATAATATTAATAATATATATATTGGTATATATATATATATAATAATAATAGAATAATAATTATCATTATGTGAGGTGTTGCTTCCTTCAGATTGTGACTGACTGTTGAAGCTGCCTGGTTCTGGATGAGCAGCTCGTATCTCAGATGGCTGTTATCCGCAGACCAGTGGTAGATGGCCAGTTTACAACAAGGACTGTCTTTACCGGCGCTTATCTGCAACATGCCGCACGCATGCACACACACGGACTGTCACACACACACCGGAGCGTACACACACAGATGCTAGGTCTGTCATTGTGACGCCTGGGCTGCAACGACAGGGGGACAGAGAACGTTTGGATCTGACCCGTGATTGTTTGGGAGTTGTTTTGATTATCTGTCGCTCGCTGCCTGTCAGCTTCCAGATCCTCATCTGGATGGAGGTGGGGGGGGGGGTCGCCAACGCTGGCACTATTATTGAAATGCAATTTGTCTCGAGCAATAACAAACAGATACAGCAACACAGTTATTCCCACCATAAGGAAATTGGGGCATGATAGGCCTACGGTAGATCCAGAAGCAGAGCTGCAGGCTTTAACATTCACACAAAGCCTCCAATTAGCGCTCAGCGCGGTCGGCATCTTGCTCGCACCACAACAAATAGAAACATGGCAAATCTCTTCCCTCCTCAGTTTTAGTTACACAGCAGTTTTCACGTGCACATTTGTTACCGTGAGCTTAAAAAGAGACCACTTTTTTGCTCTCTTTTTCATCCAGGTAGGAAGCTAGCACAGGACGCTGTTGTTCCCGCGGCAACACTGCCTCTGGTTTTCAGCCTCCCGAGGCTCGTCAGGGAGACTCTGCAGGACGAAAGGCCTAAAGTTCATTGGCAATTATTTGTGACTTGAGGGGGTGTATCAAAAACAATGTCCTCTGTGAGATCCAATCTGCCCGTCCTATCTTCGCGTCGAGCGGGCGAGTGTGAGGAGCGCCATTTAAAATCTCATTTATTTCACCGTCGCCGAATGACACCGTCTGCGAAAAAGGTCGAGCCCGTTGTTTCTTACATGCAGAGGGAACACATACATCCCCTGAATGTGTTACAACAGGGGATTATGGTTAGCCTATCCAGAAAGAGCAGGAATTCAAATTATCCCAACCAGGAACATGATGGAGAAATTACAGTCTTACGTATGCCCCTTTATTTACGTCACCAACACTACAATCGCGGTCCTGCGTGCTCACTGGGATTTATGTTTGGAAACTTTAAGGTTTCCCCTGGTACACAGATCTGACATTTGATAGAATGATAAAAAAATTGAATTTAGTTTAAAGCAAGGCTAATCTAACAGAGTGAAGGAAAGGCAGAGAAATCCTGAACCCTAAACCTGTCCCTGTGACGTTATTTAACAAGCTACGAAAAACAGAGGCTGATGGAAAAGTCCTTTGCAAAGAGCCTGTTTAATGTGTTAAGATGGGACTGGTGAAACGCCTCAGCCTCTGTAATCTGTTCACATCAAAGTCGTTCGTCCTCCCAAAGCTTGTGTAGTCTCCTCTATAGCTCCCCTCCTATCATATCACACATTCACCCCAGGATTTTACAGAAAATCCTTCCGACCTTGTGATTTCACTTCATTAAAACCAGGAGACGGATTTTGGAAGCTTGGTATCTTGACGTTGCTTAAGTGCCGTGGCTGTCCTGCAGTGGTGTTTTGTGGAGCTGCTATGCTCATCCCTGGTTAACCCGTTTTGTTAACTCCACCACTATTTCACCACCTGATTGGATGTCGCTCAATTAATGAAAGTACATTGCTGTTGAGAGATGAGCAGCCTAGCCGAGCTGCCCTGTTGCCATGGAGTCTGTGTGTGTGTGTTAATTTGTGTGTGTGTGAGTGTGTGTGTTAGCAGGTCTTCCTCGGCCTAGCGGAGCTCCCAGGGAAAGCTCAGGCTGCACTCAGAGAGATATACAGCACAGGGAAACAAAAACTTTCACACCCAATCAATGAGAGCCGTGTGGCTGGACTCTTTTTTTTCCTCAGGAAAATTAAAAAGGATGTGCTTAGCAAGTCACTGAGGACTCTGCCATTTTATAGGAAGCTATGAGAGGCGCTAGGATTAATAGACCTCTACTAACACATCTCACATTGTTGGTCCCCTAGCAGCACCGATCAGGTAAGGCCCAGTGAAGCAAAGATCATTTATAAGTGGTTCATTATTTTATCTTCAAATTCCTGTGTCTGCCATTGATTTAATAAACACTGATGTATATGCTTGTAAGCGAGAAGTGCCATTTTTCATTTGCTAGATTTGGACATTCTCATTGTATTGGAATTACACGGATGTTTCACTTAAAACAAAATCATTTGACGTTTATGTTGAACAAAACGTATAACACAATGCAAAACGACTGCAGCAATTTCAACGATTTCTGTTGAATAAAGAATTGAGAATTGCAGCATTGAAGCAAGTGTCTTCAATGCTTTTGGCATGATCCATTACATTAGAAATGTACAGTAGGTAATGATTTCTTAGCATGCACTAATGAGTTGTAAACAAACTCCACGCACACAAGCCACTGGTTTAGTAATGCTAGGGCCAACGTTACGTTAATGCACTCAACACATTTGAGAATCAACACTTGGCCTGCAATGCTCAACTGTAAACAAACTGCACACATGACCATTTCTTAGCGTAGCTGTGTTTCACGTAGTCCCATGTAATCGATTATGAAATTTGTTGCCAACAATGTTGTTATTATTGATGTTATCAATTAATTGGTTATTTTGCAGCCCTAGTTTTATGTACATCCTTTTGCATGTGGAACAATTCTTGACAGGTATTTCTTTCATGTTTGCTGAATTTTACTGAATTAAATCTTCGCAGAGACTCTGTGTCAGATGTGACAGTGTACATAACAGGAAAGTCACTCTTATAAAGTTCTGTCAAACTGCTCTGATTACCCGTGAAAGGATCCAACAATGTGTGACATCAACAGTAAGGAACAATAATTAATGATCTATCAGTGTTGTTCAGATGATTAATGGATTGGTTTTTATTGTTTGATGGACCAACAAGCTTGGCTGAAAGCAGAATTGTTCCTCTTTGTTATGGAGAATAGTAAGACACAAGCTCTTTGAAATTCTGTGTTGTAGTGCCACTTAATGTTTCCTGTTTAATATTATTTACACCTGCATTTTTACTTCCATGAAATCTATCGTAGCACAACACACTATGTTTCATGTGAGAGGACGGATCATTGTCTTTATTATTTTCCATTAGAAAGAGTTGACAACACAAGTGAAGCTGTTGGGGTCAAAGGTGTGTTGCCGGGAGCAGCTCAGATCAACATGGTCTGTATTAATCCATCCTTCCTGTTGCGTCGCATCGATTTTCCTGTTCAGTTTCTCTGATAACAAGAATCATTTAAAGGTCACGTTCTGATGTCTGTCAAAAAGAAAACCGCCTTAATGTGTTGTGGGCAACCTTTGAAGCTTATGTTGTGTTTGTCAGAAAGCACTGACCGATTCTTGGCACATTGGATAAAATGTGTGAAATGTGTGGGTAGAGGATGGCTGCATGTATTTTTAGAGAATATGAATGACGAAAACTTTACTTTAGTTGTAAAAAGGTTCAGAAGGGTAATTACGAAGAAAACAAAATGTCCCTTTCTAGAAATAATACATGTAGCGCTTTCAGATAATAATAACTATTGGTGTAAAACAGAAATTATTCCCATCCAAGCATACAGTTTTAATTTATCAGAAGACTGCAGACTTTGCAAAATCTTTCTGGTGGTTGATGCATGTACTTAAAAATAGCTTGGCGCATGCTACCCTGACGGACATACAAAAATATTACTAATGAGAGAAACCAACTCATCCTGGGTGGCAGAGCAGCGGAGAAGCGAAGCAGTGGAGAAGAGAAGCTAACATGACAAGCCCAGCTCTGGCAGGCAGCACCCAGCCATATATATCTGTGTCAGGGTCCAGAGGGCCAGGGAGTCATGTAATGAATACATGATGGATGGGTCAGAATCCTGTTTCTTCAGGTCTGAATGTCAGTGTTCTGAATGGTTGGGGGGGGGGCTTCAGGGGTTGTGAGGTACTAGACGGAACACCGACCCTATGAATGCAATAACTGTTCAAAGATCACAGTGAGATCAGTGCCTATCTATCCCCGACCCCCTCGCTGGCTTCTCCCCCCAAACACATTCAACCAGAGAGAGCTGACCTTTAAGAGTAGCAGCTCAGGGTACAGAGCCATGAATCACACATCCTTATGGAGACACACGGCCCAACGCCTCAGGCACTTAGCATTCTGGGAGATAGATGTCTTCAGGGATAATCTGATCAAAGAGGAAACATGGACCGTTATCAAGAGCATGCATAGCACAGCACCACACCTTTGTTTGGATAGTTTGCTGTAAAACGCCAACAATAATATAACTCTTGTGTTTGGTTTAGATAGACTTTTTAAAATCAGTTTGAAAGCATAGTAATTTGTCGATACAGTCTACACAAAAGCAATAAACGTCTGGCATAATAGGCAATGACTGTTGAAGCACTATATTATAATTAGTGGTTTGATCTTTCAGTGTTGTAATCTCTTGCCAGACTCATCGTTCTCTTTGAATATAAATGTTTTATATATTATTTACAGTAAGCTGGTAATCTTGACGGTACAATATGTAATTCATTCAAGTAAATTAAGAATGTCTCATAGAAAGTCACATTTGCACAAAATATCTATTCCATACATTCAGTTTGGTAGCCCACGATGGTAACACCCACACCATTCCCCTAAACCTGTCTATCTCGAAGCCCTTTATTCTAACCAACAAATCAGTTTGTATGATGGAGCTTTATGAATCGTTGATGTATCGGTCTGAGAGATGTGTGTGGGGCTCTGCTTCCAGCATGGCTGAGGCTGGCCGGGCAGCGCCACCACATACTGACTGAGGCCGGCAGGCTGGGTTGCATTAGCAGGTAGTGAATGAGGCTGGCAGGATAGGTGGCATCAACAGGTAAAGACTGAGACTGGCAGGCTCGGTGACATTACAAGGTAGTGTCTGAGGCTGGCAGGGTAGGTGGCATCACCAGGTAAAGACTGAGACTGGCAGGCTCGGTGACATTACCAGGTAGTGTCTGAGGCTGGCAGGGTAGGTGGCATCACCAGGTAAAGACTGAGACTGGCAGGCTCGGTGACATTACCAGGTAGTGTCTGAGGCTGTCAGGGTAGGTGGCATCACCAGGTAAAGACTGAGACTGGCAGGCTCGGTGGCATCACCAGGCAGGGGCGTCACCAGACCCGGGTTTTTGGGGCTCTAGCCCGGGGTGTTTCTTTGTCAGCCCCGTCTATCAATGACATGCCTCAAAGTTATTCATTCAATAGCTTTTCATCATGTGGCTTAGAAACCTCAAAACACTATCGAATTGGTCAGAGAGCACACCCACCTGTTGCACACCCTTTTATATTTAGAAATAATGTTTACTTTTATAAACATTTGAAAATTTGAAAATTCAATAGCTTTTTTGTTGAAACATTTGGAAACCTCATCACTTTTAAATTGTTTAGAGAACACCCACAGCCTTTGGACATTCCCAAAAAAGTAATTGACAAAAAAGCTATAGAATTTTTCTATTTTAAAATGTTTATTTAAAAAAACTGTGCAACATGTGGTGTCCTCTGTGAACAATTTCAAAGTGTTTTGAGGTTTCTAAGTCATTCAACAAAAACACTATCGAACTTTTCAATAAACTCCCCTCACCCCAGTGGGGTAACTGGCACTCAATCTTGAATTGCCAACACACATAATACTCCTTTTATGAAAATGTATAAACTTTTTTATTGCTTGACCAAAAAAAGTTTCATTGAAATATATCTACAATGTATTCAAAATATTAAAAATGTTAAATTTACCTCAAAATCATTTTGTGGGATTATCTACAAAATGTGTTATTATTCAAAGGACCATTTTAGTTGTGCATTATCAATGCCAGCCAGGGAAAGTGTTGGGGGATAAATTTGTTTAAATGTTGTGGGCATTATGTGTAATAAATAACTTTGAGACATGTAAATTATTGATGGTCCCTAACCATAAGCAGGGTTACATTGCAGTTGAGTCTGTGAAAACAAGACCTGATCTTGGGATTCAACCTTGGTTTTGCGCTGTTGTAACAAATATTGTTATAGCTAGCCCACATAATTATAGCTAATGTAATTACACACTCCCAATCCCATCAGTCCCGGGGCATCTTTCTGAGCCCCGGGAGCTTTTAAAGTCTGGTGATGCCCCTGTCACCAGGTAGTGACTGTGGAAGGCAGGGTATGTGGCATCACCAGGAAATGACTGAGGCTGGCAGAGCAAGGACAGATCTACGTACCCCTGGGCACGAGTGTCTTTGGAGGCCCTCGCCACCACCGACCTCACAACGATCGTTCTCACACATGAACCCCCCACATCTGCTTGTTATGAAACGGGTCTATTTTTAGGATGACCTTAAAATAGAGCTGTGTCATAACAAGCAATTGTACAAAAAACACCTGTAGATAGCTCACACAGAATTTGCAGTGCAATCACTGAATTAAATAAGAGATGTACTGCTCTGGAAAACATTTAGACCACCTGCGAAAAATTGATAGGTATGTGTTTGGGTAAAATTTACATTTTTGTTTTATTCCATTAACTATTGACAACATTTCTTCTAAAATCCAAATAAAACATTAGGGCATTTATTTGCAAAATAAAAAAATTATGCAGTATTGTCAGACCTTGAATAATGCAAAGAAAGCATATTTATCTTTAAACAACACAATACTAATGTGTTAACTTACTGTAGGAAGATTTCAGATATCAATATTTGGTTTGAAATAGTAATAATTTAATAATAATAATGATAATTGGCTTTCATGCGTCTTGGCATGTCCTCCACCAGTGTTTCAAATTGATGTTGGGTGCACTGAAATAAATATATAATTGATCCAACTTTTCAAATTGAACACAATTTCAAATTTTGTGCAATGAATCACACCTATATGTTTTATGCTTATCCAAAGTAAAATAAAAAACATTTTCAACCTGTGATTTTTAGGTTCTCCGAATAAATGTAATTCAATTTGGTTTAACATATATTTTTTAAGTTGATCATCACAGCCAGTGGTCACATTTTAAGTTGAGCCAATATAAATCATCAAATTAGTCAAATTTGCATATCTTGTCTTCCTAAAGCATGGCTTCCTACTTCAGTCTTGCTAAATCACTCAGTTATTTGATTTCTATGGTGGGAAGAATAATGATGAAAAAAATTATGTTTGATGTGCTAACCTCTTAAACTGCAAATCTCATTTAGTTTATGCATGAGAACATTTTTATTTATTTTTTTATTTAACCTTTATTTAACCAGGTGGGCACGTTGAGAACAATTTCTCATTTAAAACGGCGACCTGGCCCTATGACATCAAAAACATTTAACTGAAACCTTAAAGAGCTCTTTCTTGTTGATCAATATCCTCCATCAGACCAGAGGCCAATACTACGAAACAAGTTCAACATGGCCAGGATTTTTTTTTCGTAACAACTGCAATCTGGATAAGAGATGTCACGGCTGTGGTTATCAGTTTGTTAAATCAACTCAGGTTTCCCCAATATAGCGACGAGTGCATTCACATAAAAGGGGCAGTGTGTGCACCATATGACCAATCACAGACATGGACAGGACAAGTCTTCCAAAGCCGCATAGTTCACTCAAGGGAGCAAAAGATAATATTAAAGAAGAATCTAAACACATTAAATGCGTCAGTTACAAGGCTCATCGTCATCAATATCACTGCTCCGTCATAAAGGCACAACTAGATCTGACAGTATTTACAATTGTGTATTCCATTAAATCAACGTGTTGCTAAGATGAATGCTGATGTCATGTCAGACAATTTTGCTGTATTCTTTTAGTTACAACCCTGGCAGTGTTAAGCGGGTTTGGGAGCAAATAAAAAATGTACAGGGTGTCAATTAGTTAGTGAAATAATAATGGGTTGTTTAACAAATGTATACGTACTGTGGGAGTAAACTGTAAAATGTAGTGAAAAGGGATACATTGATGTTGCTTACAGTAATGTAGGTTGTCCGATTCTGCCACAACATTCTTTAAACTGCCTGTAGCAAACAAATGCAATGATATGCATACAGTCTGTGGAACTTCGACGTGTCGCACTCAGGGGCGTCGGACTGGGGGTAAAACCAATACTGATTACCAGGACCCAAGGGGAGAGGGGGCCCTTGGAACGCCTGGAATATATTTTATTTGAGGAACATGGGGGCCCATCAGGACTGCCTATGCATAGGGCCCAGGATCTTGTGCTACACCCCTGGTCGCACTGGCAACATACGGCTCAAGAAACTGACAAAGATATGTCAGTCCCTCCACTGAGAATCCATATCTGTCATAAAGACCCTCATCCAAGAAAGCCAACGGGTTATATAGGTCTCTGAATATTTTTGACCCTCTCACTATCTGCACACCAAGCTCCGAAATCTTCTAAAATTGGTGACGTCATTTTCAATCAAGAATTGACTGGTCAGTAAGCGGTGCTTTTATTCGGGTTAAACTATAACCTTAAACCCCCTTAAAATAGCCCTAGAGACGTTGTCACTGTCGGCCCGTCTATCTACATTTTGCATTCATAGTAGACTGTCTCATGGGCCTCGGATCATTAGGGGCCTCTGGGTGCCTTTTAGCCAGTCCCCTAATGGTCAGAGGCCCCTGGGCCCAGGTCCCATTTGCCTGGTCCATAATCTGGCCCTGGCTGGCATCACCAGGTAATGACTGAGGCTGGCAGGCTGGGTGGCATCACCAGGTAATAAATGAGGCCAGCTGAAAACATGTTTGGAAGGGAGAGGTGGGGGGGATGGCTGGAATCACACGGGGGAGGGTGGTGAGGACAGTAGCAGGCTGTTCCACTCACCGTAGCTGGGTCAATATAAAACCTCATTACTGGGGTGTCATAGAAAATTTGTGCACTTTCTGCTCCATCTAGCAGCAATTTTGCTGGATAAGCACTGCTCTCGTTTGGCCCGTTTTAAGCATTTTCACTAAAGAAAGGCTTGCAAACAGGAAGCCACAGCTTCCCCACTGGGCCCTGGCAGCTTAAATCCCTCCAGCGCTGCCTCTGCTGTTATGCTAACTGAGGGTTGGTAGTGTGCCCTAAGTAGGGTGTCAGAACAAGTGTAGCTGTCCTCCTGGAACTGTGTGTAGTTGTTGCGTGTGTGCGTGTGTAAGGTTAGTCGCGTGGCCTCTGATCCTATGTTTGCAGAGTGGCAGCTTAGCATGGCATTAACAAGCTCAGAGTATGACTACCAGTCTGGTGCCGTGTATACCCTGATTTCAACTGGCAATGTCTCTACTCGCTTTCGTGTGCTGGCCTGTAAGAAATGTGTGTGTGTTGAGAGGTAGGGTGAGGAGATGGTTGTGAGCTTTTAAACACAGTCAGGCCCGACTTTGACACCCACTGTTAACCCGGTAATTAATCCTCTAATAACCTAGTTAGAAGGCTGCTTTGAGAACTCCTCTGTATGTCACATTCAGACACAGCTCTGGCTTTTGCCCTGTCCTCACCCCACCCCATCCACTCAGTGCACGTAACTCTCTCCATTTGTATTTTTATCCTGACTTCAATGTTCAGTCTGCTAGCAGAAGTGTAGTGGGAGGGGGGGGGGGGCGCAGCGTTGTCATGGGGGGCTGGAGACATTGGCAAGTTGTTCACATGTTGTTAGGATGTTTGTTTTTCTGTCCTCAGTTCAAATTTGAATCTTATGAAAGTAAACAGAATGACATGCTTATAAATATGGATGGCTGCCTTCTGGACAAGCTTCTCAGGCTTTGTGAGGCTTGGCCCTGACTTTTCATGGCGGAACGCTGTAATTTCTAAAGGGAAAACATCTGAAGGAAATAATAGAGAATACCGTAGTTTGGCCATCCTGTAAAATAGAGGTTTTCTACATGTGACTGCACGCTGCACAGAAATGTTGAAAGACACAGCGGCTCGCTGAGCACAGAACAATAGAGTCTACAGAAATAAGTCCATACATAATACATGATGGGATAAAATACAAACATGCAGAAAACAAGAAAAAGGTCAGTAATATCCTGAACATAATTACTGACAAAATCTGCTAGAACTGCAACTTAACCACAGACAAATGCCCTTCCTGGATCCCCGTAGATCTATGTTGACCTTCTTATTAATCATCAAAAGATCATGGGAAAGCATGTGTGTAGAGAATGCTTTGTGCTTTCCACTATCTCAGTATCCATTACCCTTGACTCTGCCATGGTGGCACTGATACAGTGCCAGGACTGGAGGTGGAACGTCCAATTTGGAGCGAGGGCTGAAAAGAAGTCTTGGCTTGGGCTCAAGGTTGTTGGGCTTCCTGGTTGAGTCAGGAGGATGGCCAATCAGCTAGCTCCTAATTAGAGTAGACTGGGACAGCAGGACCCCCTGGTAGTGTTGGGGGGAGACGGGAGGCACGGGCAGAGGGAGGACTCATGGAGTGTATGTGAGCGAGGCTGGAGGAGGAGGGGCAGGTTGGTTGCCAGGTGAACCAGGAGCAACGTGTTGGCCTCCTGCAGTTCTGGGAGCGAACAGGGAGAAACACTGTCAGGAGGAGGACGAGGAATTGGATTGTTCACCCCCAGTGTGAGTGTCTTGTGAAGGCTGGACAGTTGACGAGCATCAACAGCTTGGAGAGGGGAGATTTAACAGGACGCCCTGCAGCCTAGTCACAAGGAAGAATCAGTATGAGAAGTGCAACATGAATAAGCATTGTCATTACCAACATCGCCAGGGTGGGATTTGTTTTGCATGACGTCTCTTCAATGAGTGATGTTGGTGTTCTCTCAGTGTTTTGTCAATGAGGCTGTTGTTGTAATGTAGCACATCTAACCTTGAATATAAAGTGAAAAGGTCTGGTGTTGGATTGATTGGTCTGTTGTTAAAGAGACATGGATTCCGTGCATGCGTGCGTGTGTGCGTGCGTGTGTGTGTTTGTGCGTGCGTGCATGTGTTTTCTCTCCTCTGGCTTCATTGCTCCTGACATGCAGGCATCAAGGAGAGTGTTTTACACATCCCCTAACTGTATCTAACCCCCAGCATTGATAACAACCCAACAAGGAATCATCCATCTATTAACCCCACCTACCCTACATACTCTACTACACCCAAATAGCCCTTGTCCATCCCATACCTCCCAACAGCCGTCATCCATCTATAAACCCCTTCTACCTTTCAT
>JACXGM010015179.1:0-21509 GCA_016801145.1 Umbra pygmaea | reverse complement strand
GCTTTCCGACCAAGTAGTTACAGGAACGTAGTTATAAGAACAGTCCAGTTCTAAACAGTTCTATTAACTACTCTCCCCCAAAAACGGTTTTGCTATTTGCATTCGCACTGGTCAAGTGGCCATGGGAACTGGTAGGAGGGATAAGGGAGTGACGAAAGGACCCCAACGGTCTTTATAGCATCGTCACTTGACTTTAGCGTAGGGCCACATACAACATAATTTCACAGTTGATTGTTTTTGTAACACTGGGTGTATGATTGGAGATGTATGCGGATGATCTGGTTGTCTTCAGCTTAAGTAGTGCTGGGTTCCTTCAGCGGCTTGCTGTTTGTTTGTATAAATTACGAGTCTGAAAACGACATCCAATACAATACAAAAAAGAGTGTTGTTTTGATATGTCCTAATAACTATGTTCGAACCGCAGCGTTTAAAAACTAGGCTGGAGTAATAGAAATTGAGTAGCTACTTAACAGAGAAACACAAAAGACGAAGGCTCCAGCATATTATTATACGCAACAGACAAACGAAGCGACCGGTGTAATTTATAACCTCTGTGACTGCTCTGTGGCACTGATTGACACATTCTGGTATGGTCTTCCTATTCCTAACATCAAAGTGGACACATGCAGAGGCTAATGTGAAGGGGGAAATAGACAGAGCTAACTAGAGCAACCGACTAGCTGCACAAGCTAACATACATAGAGTAGTCAACGTTACAGGGAAAATAATTGAGTTTCGATTGTCGATCAAAATGAGCGCAACAACGGCAGTAGTAAACATATGTGTTTGGTTTAAGTAGTAAAATTACACTTATCTGTCAAGAATTTCCAAAATTTGTAACCTTAGCGTTACGTCGGAAAAACAAAGATGCTGCCTGGTCAAATAGTAACGTTATAAACGGTATATGAAATCCTTCAGAAATCCTCTGCGTGGTGGTGGTGTCTTTCACATGACGTGTTTTAAGTTGCGTTAGACAGCCAATCGCCGGTGACTTTGTCATTACACGCAAGTATGCTGAATGATTATTGGCTCACAGACGCATTTGGAACCGAAAATTGGCACCGAAAGATAAAAACTTTTTCGATGCTCGATAGTATCGAAGTATTTCGGTCGGTGCCATAAAAGTATCGATGTTCGGTGCCCAGCCCTACTGTGGCCTGATGACTTCTTCCTGTCCCCGTCCTGTGCCCAACCCGCTGCTGTGCTAGATCCCATGTCATTGCGGTTGATGATCACGTTTCCACCTGGTGATGCCAGCTTTCATCTCCAGGCCCCTTTACGTTCTTTCTCCACAAGACCAGCAAATTGTATTGATGCTATATTGATGCACAGTGACGAACTGGGGACAAAAACGGCCCTGGAATTTCCACCCACCAGCAGCCCAGCGCAATAAAATTACTATTGATGCTTGAAAGGGGGTCAAAAGAAATGATACGGGCCGCCGCTTACACGAGAACCGATACTACCGAAACCTTTCGGTTCTAAAATGACAAAACACCGACGATGCCCATTTTTTTGAAGCACCGTAGGCACCGATACTACGATAGCAAAGATGCCAGTGTTGGCAATACTGTAGCTAGATAGCTTTGTCAGGGGAGGATAACTGAAAACAGCATGAAAAATCAAAAGCTAACGAAAAGGGCTTCGCCTCCAGTTGCTAGCTAGGTAGTCTGCTTCGTTCGGCGGAGGATAATATACGTTTCTAATTTTTACACTTGTAGGTCCACCATTCCCAGAGGTACTGAAATACCGAGTTGATGCGTGGAGCAGACGGAGCAAGCCCCGTTTCCGAATCCCTGTTCGAAAAATCAACTTTATATATAGTTCCCCGGTGGGGAACGTATAAGATAGTAAACTGATAAGAACATATGATACAAAGCTTTCATAATCCAATACAATACAGCTGTATGGGACCAATGCCCAACACATTACACAATAATTCGCTCCGATGTGAAGCTAGCTTCTTCAGGGAGTTAACTTCTTAAATCAATTCCTAGCCTTTCGTAGTTTCGCCTTCAAAGTAATAGCGCTTCATTCAACGTGATAAACATCGCTTAACAAATATGGAAACATTAAACATTTCGAAAATATGCCACTAAACTATATTAGAATAGTGTGACATATTTACTAACTTATAATATTTTAATAAGAACATTTACATTTGCAATCTGTATTTCTTAAATACATAATAAATACACAGAATCCTGTGTAATGCTAGCTACATTAAGGATTCTGGTGGTAAATGTGGATATCGCATGGATCAGAAGTCATTCGCGACTTACCAAGACCATCATGTTGACATGCTACCTTTGCTCTCCAAAAACCTTAAACTAGCCTAGAAACGGTGCGCAATGTTGTGATTTTTTTTTTTTTATCTTGTTAGCTGAATGGCTGCACAGCTATATCCATCGTTTTGTTTTGCACTGTTGTTGTTTTTGCACAGTACCTTTTGAAAAGCTGTCTGAAATGTGTCTGGGGAGTAGTTGTTGCACTGTGAGCATTTATTATGTTGTTCTATGCTATATTGCACGTGTTTTTTATAGCTTGTTATATTTTTCAAGTGTTTTAATAAATGTTTCAAGTTCAAGTATTTGGAATCTTAGAAAATCCTTTTTTACCATGGTATTGAAATCGGCATTGAGAATTGTGTAATTTTACTGGTATTGGCACCGATACTGAATTTTTGGTATCGTGACACCCCTACTCAACACTATGAGGTTGGGGGCCTGTTCTTCTCCCCACTTCTTGTAGTTCACGATCAACTCCTTGTTCTTGTTAATGTTTAACGTGAGGTTGTTAACTTCACTATCAGTAATCAGGCCTACTACCATTGTCTCATTGGAAAACTTGGTGATGGTGTTGGAGCTGTTCGTGTTTACAAAGTCATTTGTGAACAGGGAGTACAGGAGGTGACTAAGCACACACGCCTGGGGGGTCCCGTGTTGAGGGTCATTTTCTAAGCTGTTGTTGCCTACCTTCAGTACTTGGTGATAGGGATGGGCATTTGATGAAACTTTCTTCATCGATCATCGGGAGAATTAACGATCGACTATCGATTAATGATTAATATTTTTTAATTCAAATTCATTGTTTATTTAAATTGTTATAAATGAAAAATCCAATGGAAATATTAAAATACAGTGTGTTTTTCCTCAAAAAGATCTTTATTACAAGAACAACAACTTGTGGCAGTTAAACTGGACGTTCAGATAGCCTAAACCTGAAGATATATGCGCTGCGGTGCTCTAAAGCTGCGGAACCTGCAGCTGCGAGCCGGCGTTGTTAAACAGAGACCCTCGTTAGTTCCAAAATAATTAAAAAATTAAAAAATTCATGTTAAACAATAACTTAACCAAAAACATAATAATAGCCTAATTAGATCTGGCAGGTTTTTGTCGAAATGCAACTTAAATCTATCGAATGCACGAAGTCGAGAAAGAGGGTGAGAGATTACCTAACATTTAATTAGGATACATAACAAATTAGGGTACTTAACAAAGCCTCATAAAAATAACTAGTAACTCACATGCAACTTCTGCACCAGTCTGCTGATTTTTGTTGAGAAAGATAAGCATTGACATGATCCGGGGTCAGACGCGACCGCAAACTTGTGACTGTCTTCAGCCGCCAAAACACCGGCTCTGGGGACTGAGGTTGCCGGGATGCACAGATACCTCCGCGCTAACTAGGCCAGCCCGGGGGAGAGTAGCTATGTAAACGGGGTTGAGCGTTTGGAAATCCCGCTCCTAGCTCACTGAGCGGTTGTTGCGCTACGCTCCACCACTACACACTTTTTTCAACCGCTCCACTCAAACCCGCACATCGCTCACATGAAAAACAATGATACTGCAAATTACAATATTAACAAAACCCATCCATTGTGTGACCATGTATGTTTATCACTGAAATATTAAATCTAAATCTACTAGAATTGTTTTAACGTTGTTTAAATAAACATGAAGGTGTGACCATGTAGCCTACACAAAGAAACAAAGTCTTTAAAGATTACTATACAAATGTTAATACAAAACAATGCAATCTCATTTTAGAAATGTACTGTATGTATTTTCTATACTGAAGATAAATGGAACTGTTAACAAACTTAAAAGATTCCATGTGGTCATACAACGAAAATAGGCTATAATGTAATACAAAGACAATTAACTAAATGTTTTAATTGCTTGTTTTATAACTCGCTCTATCCAGTAGATAGTGTACCCACCTCGTTCCTTTCTGTTCGCATGTGCACGCATAAAATATCGTGCTTGCGAGAGAGCCTGTCTTTTCATATTCCATAAAGACTCATCAGCCAGGTAAGTAACCTACACACGTAGAGGCTCATTAGGCTGGGCATGTCCTGACCATGTGAAGTGAGCATGACTGGAGCGGTAGCCTACTTGAGCGATATTGAGCAAAAGGCTTCTGGGCCGATTCCACTCCACTCCGCTCACACACTCTGCGCCGGGGAACCTGATTCCTCGTCATGATTACTTTTGAAATCAAAACTTGGGTGGTAAAATTGTAATTGATGCCACACAGTGAAATTCATTTAATTGCTTAAAAAACGTATACGCAACGCAACCTGCATTAGTTTAATCGATAACCATTGAACGTGATCGACGAAATTCTTAATGATCAATTATTGATCATCGATTAATCATGCCCATCCCTACTTGGTGACCTGACAGGAAGTCCAGTTACATAGGGAGGTGTTCATGCCTAGTGGTTCAAACATGGTGACAAGCTTGGGGAGAGGGTAATGGTCTCAAAAGCAGAGCTGTAATTAAAGAACAATACTCTCACAGATGTTTCCCCTCTTTTCCACATTGGAGAGTGCTGTGTGAAGTGCAGATACAATAGCTGTCTGTTGATCCAACATGATCAGCGGTTTCACGAAATTGCCGAAAATTCTGTGATGTAAGTCAATGACAGGATGTTAGGGTTAAGGTTAGGCATGAGGTTACTAAATGTTAAGGTTAGGCATGACGTTACTGAGGTTAAGGTTAGGATTAAAGTTAGGTCAAGGTTAGGCATGGAATTACTAATGTTTAGTTATAAAACAATGTAAATTGGGGGAGCGCAGGTGTTGGAACAGGGAATCTGTGTGTGGACCAATCCATGTCTGGAATTTTCTGCGATTCAGTGAAACTGCCACAGATTTAAGAGGCCATGTTCATTACACAGAATTCTGTGAGATCAGGTTGGTTGATCTTTTGGATTGATATGCAAACTGCAGGGGTGTATTTTTGGGGATAAATGCATTGATGTGCATGGGGCATAACCAGTTTTTAAGAGTCCTCCATTGGTTTGGGTGCAACAGGAAGTAATTCCGGCAGGTTACCTAGGAGTTCTTAGGAATGAGAAGACTGGTTGTCCTATAGAAAAAAGTTTTGATTAAAGACTGGGATAGTGAGAGGTCTTATGAATGTCTTTGAATGCACCTTCCAGTTGGTTGGCACATGATTTTAGAATGCACCATGGAATTCTGTCACTTTGCAAGTGTTAAACGTTCTAAAGGTTTCCTCACATTGAAAACAGATTTGATGACATGTTTCTCTTGAAAAGCAAACACTCTCATGCAAGACTCAGTATTGCCTTCCTCCAAATGAGCATGCAAGGTATAAAGCTCGAATAGGAGATCTCCATTGGTTGTTTTTCTTTTCCTTTTTTAAGTAACAGTGTAGTACAATAGTGGAATGGAGAATGCCATCAAGGAATGCATGAAGGAACTTGTCAGTTCTATTGCAGCAGAGGCAAAGTGGTTCAATCTGATGCTAAATGGGTTTACCCAATATACAGGCCACTGCGACTAATGAAACAATGGTTCTCAGTGGATTGGGTTACTTGTAATACTGTACAATATATTGACAAATTAATTGTTGCTTTAAACTGTTTGATTAAACAAATTATTCCTTAAACACCTCAACAGTGCTTTGATAAAATGATGATTACTCATAATGTGGGTCTGGCATGATGGAGCCATTGTCCCTAATTGTAAATGTCAGTCGCTGTAGGTACTGCACACAAGGAGCGGGATTTGTTTGTATTGTTGGTTCAAGGGGAACTCTTATTCTACACATTAATTTTCAATATAATGTATTGAACTTGTCTCAGTATGTTCCTTTTGCCTGCCACAATACTATTTTTGCCTTCCAATCTCAACCCATTCTCTTCCAACAATGTTGGATCAGCAACAAAATTGTATTAATTTCCCTCATTTGTTGGCATAAATATAGATACAATACTCTGTGATCTATCAATATGAATCATTCTTCATTAGATTTAATGCATTTAAAAATGATTTTCCGAAAACAACATTTAATGGAAATACATTTGGGTTCTTAGTAGCAGTCTGAGGTGCTGGTAGATTTTATGTACACAGTTATAGACTAGCAAGACAGCTTTTTGAACCATCATTGACTTCTTCGATTTGGTATTTGGATACATAAAAAAGGTAAATTAGTGACAGTGTACCTAATTTCTAATTGTATGTTCATTGCTGTCATACTCTTCAACCTGATTAAAAAAGGTTAATTAAAAATTATAGGCTAAGTATTAGATAAATCACCATTGGACACACGCAGCCTCACTTGGTTAAAACCATCCCAATGTCAAAACCTAAAACGACATGATATGAGTTTTAAGGATTGGTGGAAGCTTTAGCCATTCATTCAAGACTCTAAAGTGGGATGTGCTCATTTGCGTTCTCTCCTATGGCAAACCAATAGATCCGCTTCATGAATATTCACAATAGAATGCTTGGGACGACATTATATGACAGCGGGTCCTTGGGCGCTGCTGCTACAGTATGTAGCCAATGACACATGATTGCATTGTTTATTTTTGACAGACAGCTAACAGGAATCTGGAGGAAAAGAGCATCTCTCATCGCGCCGTTCATGACCTCTTTATCTCCTCTCTGTCCGTCGGCACGTCCCTCACATGTCATGCTAAGGTGGCTTATTCTCACATCTTGCGCACACGTTTGGAGCGTTCTAGTGCCCATAGGAGTGTTATGGTGAACTGGATTGTAAAAACAGCTCGAGAAGGCAATGTAAACTGTCAGGTAATGATCGAGGTAGGAGCCTTTTTCTGTATTTTCACCAGCAGCGCCACATCAGCCCGTGTCATGAGTATCAGTGTAATGCTTTCAGGGTTTGAGATTAGCTCCAGACTGGTCGCTTTCACTCACAGATAGGGAGCTGTGAGGTTCGTGGAAATAATTCCTAACAATAACCGTCCTATTCTGGACATCTAGCAATTTTTTATTCGTTCCGTTTCAATGCCATAATGGACAGGTTGCACTCCTCCATGCGTAAAAGGCTGTACAGTTTACCACAACATATTGGACAGAAAGCTTCAATAATGGGCGAAGGAGAAGACGGCGACAAGGACACCCGAAGGAAGAGTATCAGGATGAAGCCCTTGCCATCACCAACCTCCGGAGGAAGCTGCAAAGGCGTTGGGGAAACCAGAAGTGGGGACACGATGATCATGGAGACGGACATAGGAAGACCAATAAAGACCAGCTCAAATGGAGACTGTCGGAGATTTCGAGGTAGTCTTTCCTCCATCACCAGTCGGCATGTGCACGACTCAGACTCGGCGGAGGAGAGGCGCCTAATCACCGAGGGCGATGTCACTCCGAGCGAGGAGAGTCCTCCTGGAGCTATTGGCGGCGGGGCGGACCAGGGTGCGCAAGGCGCTGGCGATGTTGCTGCTAGTGGTGTCCAGCAATCTTCGCTCGAGCAGGAATCAGGTTTCATAAAGTTGGAAGGCATTGATCAAATTTCGCCGGATGATGAGAGATTGTACCAGGCAGGATTCATACACAGACAGTTTGGGGCAATGCTGCAACCAGGGGTCAACAAGTTCTCCCTAAGGATGTTTGGGAGCGAAAAGGCTGTGGAACGAGAACAAGAGCGGGTTAAATCCGCCGGATTTTGGATAATTCATCCGTACAGTGATTTCAGGTATGTTGTCTACACATTGCGCTCTGGCCTAACTAACAGCGTTATGGTAAAGTGCACACAGACAGGAGGTGCACAGTCTACTCAAATTAGAGGTGCACTTTCTTTACACCTGATACTTTCTCTAGATATAAAGCTCAATGGCAGATGCAGTAATTATACGGTATTTATTATAGCACATCCGTATATTTGTGTGAATTCTTCGTATGCAAAACCAATCTACAATAATTTAAAACACTTACCAGAGTTGAATAAACCCATTATTGTTAGTCCTCTGTTACGTATTCATTAATATTTATTTTCGGCTATGCATACAGCTACGAAATAGTATTGCAACTGAGACGATAAAGTAAAAAAAATCTTACACATACATATTTGTAAACAAGTAATGTCGTCAGAATAATTTCAGAACAGGCCACACAAAGCTGATTCTCGAATGTTAGCCACATTTTTTATGGGTTCGACAATAATAACAAACTCTATACATTACCAGTATCCTTATATTCAAGTTGTTATAAGAGCTATAAATGGAAGAACTTTAGAGTTCGAATGATAATGGAATCATTGCTGTAACAATGTGTTTTGTGTTGCTGAACGAAACGCAGCATAGTGGAAAGGTGGAAGTACATTATTCTCTTGTCTGTTGTTATTAATGAAGTTTTGCCCTGGAGTGTAACATTGACTATACACTAGTTCATCCATCTGATCCATGCATGGCCAAATTTATAGCGGATTGATCAGCAGTAGTTTGTCCATTATTGATGCTATATAGCTCAAGAACCTATAATGGCCAAAACCAACGAGAGAAATAGCCTATGTCAGGAAATTAGTTAAGCAATATGATTATCCTAAGTAGAATTTAGGCTACATGTAAGTAGGTTACATTTATAGATTAAAAAAATACCAGTAAACTAAATCTTAATATTGTCATGACATTAATAGCAACCTGTTATGCATGTGTGATATCAGTTGGTGGATTTTCATCATTCAAATCATACTTATAATATAGAATACATTATAAGGGAATATTTGATTAAATAATTTGTTTATTTCATAGTGGATTGTAGTGTCACAGCAACTGGATACAACATATAATTGCATTTTTAACATCTGTTGATTCAATGTCAAATAATTTTGTGTCATATATAATTATATTACAATTGAACACAAATGTATCTGCTAATTTTTCCTATATGTTTTCAATCCAGACTATGTTGAGTATTTCATTATTACTGAGAGGTATTCTAACTTTATCCTATCATGCTTTCCAGTATTCTGAAAAAAAAAGATTTAGAACTTGATCATTCATACATTTTGTGTTTAGCTGTGATATTTGAAATCTCTATTGACAGTAAAATGGCACACTTAGAAACAATTGTAAATAAACCTATCTAATTATTTTCAGGGGAGATTAATTTAACAGTAGTAATGTAACATATAGCAGGTCCACTCAGACACTGATGTTGTGATTTGACACCCACTATTGGACTTGGCTCCTGACGGACAGTAACAGAAGAGATGATCCAATGATTCTGTTTCATTGTGGCAGTGTCTGTAGTTTCTGGACTGTGCAAATATCGAAATGCTGAGCATTATTTTTGGTAGCGAGCGTTCTATATAAATTTATTTAATTGAAAGAATCTATCCAAACAATTGACAGCTTTTCAACAATTAACCTTAACCTATTGATAATGTTTAAGCTAATACATTTATTGTTACCAGACAAAACCCCTAAAACAAATGCCATAATGCATGGTTGTGTTGTGAAAGAAAATAGCAGAAGTCTATTTGCCAGACACCTTTTTTACTGTCCTTGACACTGGATTGTGTGTAGTCTGTTGGTCTGTACAGTAGACTGTTATAATAATATATAGTAATATCAGATCCTGCAATCCCCTCATCTCCACAAGCAGAGGTGTGCCAAAGCAGCAGTGATTTAAGAATAACAAAACCAGGTTTGTTGGCTTGTGATGAACCTGTATGTACGATGAGTATGTACAGACAGACAGGCTAGGCTGGCGGCAGGCAGCGAGAGAGAGAGAGTGAGGAAGCAGGCAGACAGCCCAGGGCTGTGGATAGAGAGAGAGGCTCGGAATGGAAAGCAATCTCCATGGAAAACAAACTGATATATCTGCTTGTTTACCCATTGGTCTTGTGAATGTACACAGACACGCTGCTGCCTCTACATCACAGAATGGTGCCCATTTCTCAGATGCCTGGATTACTTCACTCTGTCTGACAAGAAAAAATAAATGCATTTGCTTTGGCTTTTGTGTGTGTTATGTGCACCGTGCCAGAGACAGTATTTATGAGGAGGCATGTGTCGCTTAAATAATCTAAAGACGTTGTGAGTTGTGAGAAGGATACGGAGGATATTTTTGTACCATCATTTTGTTTTCCTTCAACCAGGGATATAGTTTACCTCTACAATACACCAAATTCATTGAATGGAACACTGGCCTCCCCGTGTCTGAGTCAGTATTCTGACTATGTTGTTGCATTTCATCCCAGCATTATTAGATTGTTTTCCTCTCAGTTTGAGGTATTAGTATTCAGCGAAGGCTAGATCACAGATGCTGCAATCAATTACCTGACAGTTACTCCTCTCTCCCACCACAATTGCCATCATCTCCTTTCCCAAAGTCACCCCTCCCTGCTACCGCTACAGTCCTCGCCTCCTAAACCAAAGTCACCCGTCTCTCTTCCACACCTACAGTTGTCTGCCTCCCTTGTTATAATTACCTTCTCCTGCAACGACCCCTCGTCATCCCTCTAGAGCTGTAAGAGGATAGTTACTTTAAGTACAGGAGTCCCCACCCCATCCTATAGTGAAAGCCTCTGACTCCCCCTGGCATCCAACATGTCCTACTGTCCAGTGACCATGCCTGCCAAGTGGCATGAGAATCAGGTCAGTCTGTGTGTGGGAGGGTATTACTGTACTGTATAGCGGCATAATTATCTTTGAACCATGTCGGCAAGCTGACAGTAGTTTACATGCTATAAAATCAGTTGACTCTGTGATTATATGGGACGTTCCTCTCACTTGTGCAATTAAAAATCTCTATCAGCCCAGACTCATTGTTAAATGGTGAGCTATCGTTATAATTTAGTCATCCAGCGGATGCGGTTACCCTTAACATAGGTCACGCTGCACATTCTGTGATGAGAATACTCAAGTGCGCCCATGGAAGCACAATGCCTTACTAATGAGTGCAGCTGTCTAAACTTACATGAGCTGAGCCCACGAACCACTTAAGGAAGCCAGGATCCTTTTTTGGAGTGTGTCATAGTGCTTAGCAAACGTAGCTGGAGCCTGTATCCTGGTTCTCGCCACTATCTGTGGATTTTTACAGATGTTTGGTCACGTGGGATTCATGCTTTCTTACACTGGAGAGTTGTGTAAGACGTTTTCTGTTACATTTGCTCTTCATTAAAATGAGAATTGGTTGAATGGAGAGGCCACGTAATGATATGTCAGAGTAGAGCTGTCTGTCACAGTGAGAGTTTCCTCTTCGATTTCGTCTGCATTCACATCCCGCATTTTTCTTATACCCCCATCCTGTTCGTCAGATGAGACTGAAAGCTTGTGTTTTTGTTCCGACATTTTTTCAAACCTACTTGGAAACGTCATGTTGAAGAAAGGAGGATTACTATAATAAGGAATTGTTTTTATCTGTATTTCTACCCTGGACGAAACAGAAAAAGTTGACGGGAATAACACACAAGATGGCTGAAGTTCAAGTAAAGAAAGACATGTTGGCAACTTTTAATGGGCATGTTTGAAGAGTTTAGAAGTGTTTTTGTGATTAAAAGGGTCTATTTCCCAAAATGCACCAAGGCCGTTGCTATTTAATATTGACGTTATAAGCACAAATTAAAGTGTCACCGGGAGTCATACGCAGTCATGACTGCTGGAATTTAGCAATATTTTCTCTTGTCAACTATTGTATAACGTTCAGAGGGAGGGGAGGAGCACGTCTTCTGAGGGAAAAGAGGGATTAAAAATGCCATCATAATCCAATCTATAGGCTCATTTCCAGAACCAAAGCTGTACAGCATCAGTTCTGCTCATTTCTGAACATGCGTCTTCTTCCTTCCTGTGGGGAAGAAATGTACTCTAGCCAGCCAGACTATAGCAGAGTAGAAGGGTGATGTATTGAGAATTTGTATGGGGTGTATCAGTTTTATATTGGACAAGGTTAATTAAAGGTGATGCAACAGCATGGCGGCAAAACTTCGTTTTCCAATTTTCAAGTGCCTTTTGATTCAACAGCCCCCTGAAGGACATCATCATCAGTAGCAGGGCTCTGCCAGATCCACACTCAGAGGGAGCACACAGGACATGTAACACTTTATTTTACACTAAAATATAGACAGCCAGACACTTTAGTTTAAAGACTGTATTAAGCAGAAGACTGGGCTGCCATCCAAATCACCCTGGGTTGCTCTGTCTGTCTTGTCTGTCAGTCCACTCCCTCCACCTCAGCCAGGAGGTTCTCATTTCTCGCCAGGGTTTATATCCTGCATAACCGTTGCCAAAATTGCCATCTCCCCAAAGAGACGTCCCTAAGCAGTAACAAAAAGGTGTCTAAAAAGACATCTTCTCATTTTTTCTCCTCCTGTTACCTTTCCAATGGAATACATTAAAGAAGTAGAGCAAGTTTAGAAGGCAGAGCTCACATTACTGTATGGGTTGAATGCATTTCAAGGGCCAAGAAACACCTTTATTTCCAAACGTGCATTAGCAAAGAGACTTCCGTATGAATGCATATTGAATACATATTAGTTCAGCTTACTTCACCTCTCCATGACGAGGTTTATTATCCCATTTCTAAAATGGCGTAAACCCCTGTTTGGAACTGCTATCAGTGTGTAAAACTGGGATAAGAGATGTGCTTGTTTATTGAAACTGAACATTTCCTGTGGAAAATTACTGAAGATATTTTAATAGATTAAAAGGAATGTCAGCATCTCTGCAAAGTATCCTTTTATTCCAGTAGTTTGTGTGCATGTAGTTTCAAATACATTACTTAAGAATTATTTTATTTCAAAATAAGATCCTTAATAGTTACATTTGTCATTGATTAGAATAACATATCTATCATATTAATCCTGTGACAGTGTGTTGTTAATGTTAGAGGCACAACAAATAACTTGCAATGCAGAATGTTTTTGCAGTTCCAACTTCCATCATTAATTGATTTATAGGTTGAGGAAACGATGTACAGCAGTGTACTACCAATTAGACTTTAGTGACCATATTAATTCCTGTCAGGAAATTGGCATCTGAATGACACACGAAACAGCTGCAATATACTGCTCCCTTTCTATAGAAATGCTACTCTGCATGATCGTACACAGAAACAAACACCAATGCAATTTTTCTCCTTCGCTCTCTCTTGATCTCATAGTTGAGGTAAAGGGGGAGGGGTGGAATCGAATGACAGTGTATACTTTCAGTCAGGTTGATTACAGTTGATTTGAGGGTGCGTTTTGTTATTGATTTGTTTTGGTCCTGCGGGACCTCTAGCTTGTCATTGGGTGATTTATAGGAATTGAGCTGGGGGGGCGCTGCAGACACTCCCCCCTGCATGGTGACCACACGCAGCCTCTGTCTGCTCCAGCCCTTGGTCAGTGTTGAAAGTGAATGGCGGACCCTTCTCCAGCCCCTGGCCAGTGCTCATGTGTCTCCTGTTCTCCTCTGCAGAGCACACCACAGTACAATACTAATCTGGACCAGAGGATGCCATAGATGGGTAAACGGTGCCGCCGGAGGAATCATTGCACTCATGTGTTTCTGCTCTCAGTTAAATGAGTCCCTTTTTCTTTTTTACTTATTGAAGGTAAAGCGTAGGATTAGCGAGTGCGATGGACGGGCCTGAGAGTGGGGTAATCAACAGAGACGGCTACTGTGCCAAACCACCAATATTAGGAGCACACATCACAGGAGATTATTACAAAACAATTTATTTAATGGAGAGAGGATGGGAGGCAGGGGGCGGGCCGAGGCTTGGGGGAGGTTGGCCAGTCAACGCCACACAGCGGCAGAAGGGTTGGAATGTACTGTGTGACCTTAGCTTACTTGTGTGGGACTGGGAGCGTTAAACCGTGACACACAACGCAAACATACCTGATTGGAAATATGCTTTATGTATGTCAGTTTTTTGGTGCTGTATGTCTATTATTTTAGACAACCTATACTCTTCTGCGTGAAAGTATGTGAACCCCTTGTGCAATTTGATTGTTTTAGTGTTCACTGTGACATTTTAATTTAAACAGAATTGGTCTTTATTATGTGATAACAGGTTTATATTTACCAATTTAATTTGTTGTTTCAGTGGAAACCATGCGTGTAGTAGAGAAACATAATTAAATAGGAATTAGTGAAGGTGCAAAAGTAACTAAACCCCAAGTTGCATTGGTCTCATCAAGTATGTCAGGAGAAATCAATGGGTCAATAATTGGGTGTGAAATGAACCAATCAAAGGAGAGATATTTAGCAAAGAGTTTGGGAGGGATTCTGATAAATAGAGATTAGTAACCAGCTTAGTTTGGTGTTAACCATACAGGTGACTGTAAACCACATGTGGAAAGGAGACCTCTGAGGATGTCAAGAAGAGAGTAGTGAGAGCACATCAGTCTGGGGAAGGCTATAAAACCATCTCAAAAAGATTTGAGCTCCCTCAATCCAAAGTGAGGCAAATGTTTTACAAATGGTTGAGCATTTAACATGACAGAAACCCATCCTAGAACTAATTTCTAAATACATTATCTCTCTTTTGATTGGTTCATTTGGAAAACAATTAGTTACCCAACTGACTGTACAAACCTTTTTTGATATAACCAATGCGTCTCGGGGTTCGCTTATATTTGCACCTGCACAAATTTCTTTTAAATATCATTTTTGCTACATGCATGAATTTCTTCTCAACTAAAATATGGAATTGTTAAATATAAATGTGTTTTGTCAAAAAATGGCTGGTTTTGATCAAATTATGTTCTCATACTTTTAAGCAGCAATGTCTTTCGAAAGTATGGCTGATCTGTACTGTGGCATGTTAATGGTATGGGTGTGATTATATTGTTTGGGGTGTGATTATATTGATTGATATACTTTTTCTTAATAGTAAAGGGCTTTCGCTGTCTTCCTAGTTGCTACTCAGATTTCATTTTTGGTCACTTGGCAATTGCTGTTTGTTGTGTTCTTCCCTTGACTCTGTCCTCGGCTAAATTCACCAGGTGGATATACTGTACAACTCCAGATAGCCCATATCCATTTTCAAGTGTAAGACTTTTCAGTATCAAATGTGTTACCCTGGTCACTAGACAACTGTTATCACTGTCCAGTGGATCACTGGTAAATATGTCAGTTTCACTTATTTAAATGTTTCAGGGGGGTATGTGATTTGAAAGTAAGTTACTTCTCTTTATACTGTACATCACCCTACAGGGAAGGATGACGTCTCAAGCCCTATGCGTGTGTGTGTGTGTGTGTGTGTGTGTGTGTGTGTGCCTTTGGTGTGACATATAGTTGACCCAAAGCTCTGCAGACCTTCCTGCAGCAGACATATCCAGCCCCAAGCCATTTGGATAAAATAGCTGTGATAAGGGAATATTGAATGAAGCAGCATTCCCACATGAGATAGATAAGTGAAGAAAAGAGAGTGAGTTTAGATTTAGGGACTGAAATCTATGGGGATTACAGGCAGATATCACTGTGGTGATGTTTCTTAGTCTGGTGACATGGAATTGAAAACAGCCTTTCTTGAAGGGAATAAAATACAGAAATGAACTGCTGATTGCTAGTCATCTTCTGTTTTACACTTCAGTGCTTGGTTTAATCCAGAGTTTGATTTGTAATCATCAAGGCAGAAGCTGTAATTACCACTACAGGTACTGTGAAACCTTACGTCTTTTTGGATGTCAATCTACATACGCACATGCAGTACAGGAACACACACACACACACACACACACACACACACACACACACACACACACACACACACACACACACACACACACACACACACACACACACAGAAACCTATCCTTTATCCAATTCATTCTCAACAAATCCCTTATGGTAAATGTAACATGCCCAATGAAATGCAATATCCATGGTGTGAACCTGCCAAAAATCTTGTAGCGACCAATTTGGATAAGACACACAAAGCCCCACACAAACACACAGACACACTTACTATTCCTCATGCTGAAAAGGAACATGCATAAACTAATAATAAAATATTTGGTCCCTTTAAGTGAGATAATGTAAGTGACTATCTTGGAAAATAGTTGTTTTCTAGTCTTCTCTTTGGTCAGTCATGTTTGAGGAACACAAATCTATTGAGCAGGCATTTGGCAGCTGTAGCGTTGCTGTCTCCTAGAGCACACAACCACTGGGGCTCTCACTCACTGGAACAACCTTTCCACTTACCCACGGCCTGAGCACAATCCAGCAGCACACTGCCCAATAAACAGCCTGATTGTGTGGCTGCCATGATTCAGAGGAAGCCCTTCCACATTGCCCGGCCACTCTGATCAATGTGTTTGGCCCCCTCCCACCTCACGCTGTGCTGGCCGTCTGGCTAGACTGACAAATTGCTGGATTTAAAGACACGAGGTGGTGGGGAGACTGGTTGGCCACCTCCCTCCCCCAAGAGGCCTCCTTGACTTCTCTTCTGGTTCCCCAAAGATAATGGGACATTGTCTCCTGCCTATGATTTATTGTTCAGGTAGATTCTGCAGCCCATTTGACTTCCCCTCATTGTTAGCTCCGGCCAGGGAGCAGTGAGTACAGAAGTTGGTGGCTGGGTGTGTTGCAATAAAATGCATATGCACTATTAAGTCATTATAAAAAAAATAAACAACATAAATCTGGTCCTATTTGGTTTCCCAGCTAGATAAGCCTCTGCTTTTGCCTTCTCACGCATACCAGCAAAAAAAAGGAAAACAGATCAACTCTGTATCACGACCCATATTTGTATTTCAATTTATGCTAAAAACTACTTCTCAGTAAAGATTTTTTGTAAACAGATAGCTTTTAAGCAGCATTACTGGTGCCAGTATTTTCCCCTCTTTTCCAAATCTTTATTTGGGGAGGACGTTTTCAAAAGATATCTGCTAACCAGTTCCGTAGTATTTTCAAGCAACAGGGCTCAGTCTATGAGAAGAGGACGGGTGACGCACTGCTTTTGTGCCGAGGACAGGAGATGGATGATTCCTCTCCTCTCGTCCAGTTCTTCTACCCTCCCGTTCTCTCCTCAACCTTTTTCTCTCACTCCCTTTTCACACCATCTCGTTTGCTCTCTATTTTCCCTCTCACTCTGACCCTGGATCAGCAACTCTGAGATGGATAGAACAGGCTTTCATTCGGGCTGCTCCATTTGCTGATTACATCACCTTGTTGGGGGAGATAATGGACAGGGTCGTGAACAGGGGAGTAAGAGGACTGGGGGCCTGGATGAAGAGTGAGGAGGGCTGGGACTGAAGGGATGTAGGGGAGTGAGGACCAAAGTGACAGTGTACAGTGTCACTGATTGCTAATATAAAGGATTACATTAGTTTGGTTTTACGTGGTTTAGGAGACACAGCTGGATACTTTTTTGTGGGAAGCGATGTGATGGTGTCTGAGATTCTTCCTCCCTAATCAACACACAGTCTCCGAGTGAAGAGCCGCAAAAATGACAGCCACCAAGTCCCCTTGGGAGAAAAGCTTGGTAACATGGCATCAGGACAATAAACATGGCAGGAAATATTGAATAGTGATGCAGAGGCAGAGAATCTGAGAGCAGTCTGGGTGCATCCATAAAGGAACACTATTCTATGGAATCTGATCAAAGGAAGAAGGCTGGTGAATAGGGTGTCTGTCATGAACCCAGTGTTTGCCCGTGGTATGCCTGTTTACTGTCAGAGTTCTACTTTGGTAAGCTTGTTTACTGACAGTATTACCTATGTTAGTTGAGTTTCCTGTGAGTGTTTCCTGTGTTAGGCATGTTAACTGCCAATGTTGTCTGTGGTAGGTGTGTTTACTGCCAGTCTTTCCTGTTGTAGGCTTTCATTTATTGCCAGTCTTACCTATGGTAGGTGTGTTTACTGCCAGTCTTTTCCAGTGGTAGGTGTGTTTACTGCCAGTGTTTCCTGTGGTTGGTGTGGTACGTTTCAGCCCATTTTCGCATCAGTTGACGTGGAGAGTGAACATCAATGTTGGATCTGCCTGCACTAATAACCTACCTAAAAACATACAAAATGTAAAGTGCAGTAAAAAAGTGTAGTAAAAAAGCACTGGCCATCTCTTTCCATATTGCGCGCTCGCCTTCTTCCGCTATGTCGTGCATTTCCGTATTTTGGGTAGGCTAATATATTTTGTTTGGCCACATAGCCTATTACCTGGCCTGTGCAAATGTGTACAGACAGCCTATATAATAATGTAGGCTACATATTACACTTGGATGCATTTACACACTAAACTTCACAAGCGAAGCTTCGGAAATGTACGTCTTAAGTACATATAAGTTGGCTAACTCAAGCAAGCCATCCATAATAATATCCTGTTGTACGAATGCAAGGGCTGAAATGGATATTGCAAAAAAATAATTATTCAAGTTGATTCTTGAAATATTATTTTGACTTTTAATTTCTTTTTTGTAATTGGCAGCAATGCGCCACCGTAGGATACTGATCCTTAAGAGGTTAAGTGGATAATTTTTTCCCTTTCACTTTGAGATGGCCTAGAACATGAGGGCTTAATTAGTCATACAAAAATTTCAATCAAATGATAAAAAAATATATATATTAGGTTAATCGATTTCAAATGTGATTGGTGAAAAGTTTATTCAGTCGTTTAAACAAGTGCTTTGGCAGTACTGAAGTCCAAGCGATGGCAGATTTGGCTCTGTTAGAGGACCTTAATGTGCGCTCTCTTTGTTGGGGTGTTTGGCCAGCGGGTCCTTTCAGCTGGAGATCGGCAGAGATGGCAAAAGTACTCACTTCCCATACTCAAGTAGAAGTACAAATACTTGTGTTAAAAAATACTCTTGTAAAAGTAGAAGTACTGATTTAACTTCATTACTCAAGTAAAAGTAAAAAAGTACAGGCTTGGCAATTTACTTAAAGTATAATAGTAAAAGTAGCCTTGCGAATGTCAACCATTTTTTATGCAAAGCTACCTGGACCACACAAATGTTACTAGAGTGCAAGCTGAGAAAATTCCATGGACATGTAAAAAAGGCTCTTATGTGCCATTGCCTACATTTTAACTAGATGTCTGCCAATAGGCCTAAAACATCACATATATGATTATTGTGACAGAGACTGGGACTCCAGGTTAATAAGATTCTGACTGAGTAGCAAGTTATTAATTAAAATGTGATTCTGTGAGAATTCACTGATAAAGTTTCTCTTGTTTAATCTTCCCCTTAACATTTAAAGGAATCCACATGTATGTGTGTGTGCAGGGACGCTGACAGGTTGGGACAACTGGGATTGTTGTCCCAGGCCCAGTCCTGAGGAGGTCCCAAATTTTGTTTTTGCACAGTCATATTTCTTTTACCGGGCGGCCCTAAATGTGGAGTTGTGTCCCGGGCCTGGGGATTCCTGTCGGCTTGCCAGTGTGTGTGCTCAAATATGTGTGTGCTCAAGTTCCCCATACTTTTAGAGTTACAACTAAGGGATGGCAGCAGTGTATTAGAAATGACATATGGTAAATGTTTGAACATGGAGTGTTAATAATAATAAATGCAATGTCAGGATCACAATTTTTACAATTTAAGTACTATAAAAGTTGGAGAATTTACAAATGCAGTGTGCATTGCATTAAAAAAAAATATATTAAATTGCAAATAGACATCCAGCAAAAGAAAAATGGCAAGTGATGTATGCCCTCAAATCTGTAGATGTGCATGGATTTGTCCTGAATCCCTTAAAGAACTTGGGAGCAACTAGTTTATACAGACCTTCTGTATAGTGTCATAATGTAAATTTTGTATAGGACAAATATACAGGTACACACCTTTTGTGATGTTGAACGTGTCATAGTGTTATTGCTTGTAGGACAGTGAGTGAGTGAAAAAGTGTGTGTGTGTGTGTCTGGGATGGGCAGGAAGAGAGAGACCGCAAAGTGTTCAAATATATACCTCAAATTTGCAGCACATTTGCCAGGAGACATTCTTCATGACTACTATGTCAAACATCTCCCTCAGATAAGGCCAAGGATGATTGGGAATGCCTTGCTGCTTATCGAATCTCTGGGATCTCTGTTTTCTTCATTTTCAATCATGTCACTGTACATAAAATTATGCTACGTTACCGCGATCAAGCCGCAAACCGCGAATGAATGCCACCGAATCTGTCGAGTTGTCTGGTAGTGGTGCGTCAGATGCAACGTATATTTCCATACAATTAGATTGAATTCGGTATTGATGACGAGAGAAATATTAACGGTAACTTCACTGAAATTATTTGAAACTAAAGTAACGAGACAATTTTTAATGCCAGTGTTTCTCATGGTAGGTGAGTTTTCTGACAGTGTTTCGTGTGGTTAGCGTGTTAGGTGCCAGTGTTTCCTGTGGTAGGTGTATTTAGTGCCAGTGTTTCCTGTGGTTGGCAAGTTTCCTGCCAGTGTTTCCTTTGGTTGGTGTGTTTAGTGCCAGTGTTTACATTGGTTGGTGTGTTTAGTGACAGTGTTTACATTGGTTGGTGTGTTTAGTGACAGTGTTTCATGTGGTTGGTGTGTTTAGTGCCAGTGTTTCCTGTGGATGGTATGTTTAGTTCAGGTATTCCCTGTGGATGGTGTGTTTAGTGCCAGTGTTTCCTGTGGTTGATGTGTTTAGTGCCAGTGTTTCCTGTGGATGGTGTGTTTAGTGCCAGTGTTTCCTGTGGTTGGTGTTTTAGTGCAAGTGGTTGATGTGTTTTTTACTGCTAGTGTTTCCGGTAATAGTCATGTTTACTGCTAAAGTTTCCAGTGGTTGGTGTGTTTAGTGCCAGTGTGTGCTGTGGTTGGTGTGCTTAGTGCCCATGTTTCCTGTGGATGGTGTGTTTAGTGCCACTGTTTCCTGTGGTTGGTTTTTTAGTGCCATTGGTTGATGTATTTAGTGCAGGTATTTCCTGTGGTTTGTTATTTTACTGCCAGTGTTTCCTGTGGTAGTCATGTTTACTGCTAAAGTTTCCAGTGGTTGGTGTGTTTAGTGGCAGTGTTTGCTGTGGTAGGTGTGTTTACTGCCATTGTTTCCTGTGGTAGTAATGTTTACTGCCAGTGTTTCCTGTGGTAAGCATGTTTACTGCCAGTGTTTCCTGTGGTGAGTCCCCTGCCAGTGTTTCCTGTGGGTGGTGTGTTTAGTGCCAGTGTTTGCTGTGGTTGGCGTGTTTAGTGCCAGTGTTTCCTGTGGTAGGTGTATTTAGTGCCAGTGTTTCCTGTGGTAGGCAAGTTTCCTGCCAGTGTTTCCTGTGGTTGGTGTGTTTAGTGCCAGTGTTTACATTGGTTGGTGTGTTTAGTGACAGTGTTTCCTTTGGTTGGTGTGTTTAGTGCCAGTGTTTCCT
>JACXGM010015178.1:9463-21642 GCA_016801145.1 Umbra pygmaea | reverse complement strand
TAGTAGTAGTAGTAGTATTACTACTACTAGTAGTAGTAGTAGTAGTATTACTAGTAGTAGTAGTAGTAGTAGTAGTAGTATTACTAGTAGTAGTAGTAGTAGTAGTATTACTACTACTACTAGTAGTAGTAGTAGTAGCAGTAGTAGTCACAGTAGTAGTATTTGTAGTAGCATTAGTAGTAGTAGTAGTAGTAGTAGTAAAATGAGTAGTCACAGTATTATTAGAAGTAGTATTAGCAGTAGTAGTAGCAGTAGTAGTAGCAGTAGTAATAGTATCATCAGTAGTAGTCACAGTAGTATTATTCTTATTAGTAGCAGTATTATTATTAGTAGTAGTGATATTAGTATTTGTAGTGATATTAGTAGCAGTAGTAGCACTAGTAGTATTCGTAGTTGTCACAATAGTAGTATTAGTAGTAGCACTAGTAGTATTACTAGTATTTGTAAAAGCAGTAGTAGTAGTAATATTAAAAATAGTAGCAATAATAATAGTATTATTACCGTAGTATTAGCAGCAGTAGTAGTAGTAATATTAGTAGTAGTAGCAGTAGTGGTAGTATTATTATTATTAGCAATAGTAGTAGTATTATTTTATTAGTAGTAGTAGTAGTAGTAGTAGTAGTAGTAGTAGTAGTAGTAGTAGTATTACTGTTATTATTATCATTATTATTATTATTATTATTATTATCATTATCAATACATTGCTATAATATTTTGTACAGGTGCGCATTGAGTTTAAAAGTGCTCCAAGACACATGCTTTTTGTCTTCAGTAAGCTAACTGGAGATGTATCATCAGCAAACTTGATTGCCTGCTGTATTCCATTTTGTAAAAGATGTACAGCACAGCAGTGGAGAAAGCATGCAGCTCTGGAGGGAGCCCACGTTAGTGGTATACTTATCTGTCATCCATTTCCCCACCTTTACCTAATGAGGCCTATTACTGAGAAAATCTATTATCCACAATATAAAATACATTATAAAATAAAGTACCTGACAGCTGCTCTACACAGTTTTAAATCATGACCACCGATATTATCAAGGCTGGGAAATTTATAGGAATTGCATCTTTTTAATGATGTCATAACATCTAATTGGCTGAATGCAATCCTGTTACCACCCATGGAGGTTTAAACCGGCAGGCCCCAAACATAGGATTGGCAACTCCTGGGAATAATCACCTTTGTCCCAAACCTTCTCAATTTGGACAATATGGCTCTGTTGGAGGCCCAGCTCCTTAGAAATAGTTTTGTAATCCTTTTCCAGACTGATAGGCATCAGCCACTTTTTCCCAGAGATGTTCAATAATATCTTTAATGTGGCTTTGTAACTTGTGTGCTGACAACTGCAATCTGATGGAAAGAGCCAGTGGTGCTGGTCTAAATCAGACCTGACCTTTTAACCAAGTTATTCTGAAAGTTAATAATAATAATCTCTTTTATTGGGATTAATTCAATAAGGGGGAATTACTTTTCACACCTGAAGACTGCATGGTTGATTACCTACCACAATAAAAAAAATAAGCAAGCATCCAACTATGGTGGAATATCTTTTCTGACTGCCTCTATAAATTGCCCTAACCCTTTAAAAGAGCTGACTAATGTTGAAAAATATGCAAACAAAATCAGATGGGTCAAATTAGTTCCACATAACTGTACTTTTAGTTGCTCATTTGTTTTTCTTTGCAAGGGTTCAGATTATAATGTTTTAAAATGTGTAAACATTATTGCATTGTAGTATTTATGCAGAAGCTCTTTTTTGTGCTCAAATGAACTTACATAGATAGAATACAGTAGCAGACTTGGTACCATAAAATGGATTACAGTAATGGCCTTGCTATTGTAAATTAGAATACAGTAAGGGCCATAGTACTGTAAATTACAAAGTAGTACTGAAATTACAGTAAAGGACATGGTACTGTATATTACATTACAGTAACTAACTTGGTACTCTAAATTTGATCATTTACATTTGGTGTACTGTAAAATAAATGACAGTAATTGTACTGTTAAACAAAATTACTGCATTACTGGCTAAATGCTGCCAGTAAGTTACTGCAAAATGTACATAATTGTTACAGTGTATACCTGACCTCTAAGGAAGAGCTATTAATGATATATATCTACTAAAATCTTTTTAAGTCAGTTGTTTCTTTGTCCAAAAAATTGATTACATTTCAACATTGTTGATAATAGAAAGTGACATTTTACACCAAAATGCTCTTTTTAAAACTTACAAATGTGTTAACCATATTACTGTTCGATAGATGGTACTGTTTTTAATCATATTCGCTATTAACACTAGTGTCCTTGTACTATCTTGCACCAGAAGAGGGAGCAAAACTGAAGCCTTGTATCACACACAATTTCTGAGATTGACATGTACGATTGAACTAACCCTGGGTGATGCTGATGAGAAGTCTGCTGTTAGACATGCCTCGTGTTCCAAGATAATGAGTCACACTCTCTTTGACCTCAACTGACAGTTACATTCAGTGTACATCAGAATGAAGAAAAGCTACTGTTAATCATAAATGTCCCGAACAAACACATCAAATTAGTTACTGAGTGAGAACAACTTTCTCTGACAAACTAAAAACACATTTTTAAAATCATGTTGAAATGTAGCTACTACCTGAACCCACCTTTGTACAGTTGTTTGTCTGTGACCCAGATGTAAAATAATCATTTAAAACAAGGATGAAACATATTACATAATGAAATATATTATCGTCTAGTTTCCCTTCATTTGAAATCTTCTGCTTCTTAATTAGGCTGGGAAATTCCTAGAAGGGGCATATTATGTGGCAGCAGTTGACTAAAAACGTCAATGGAAATGTGAATGGCTCAAACACAAAGAGCTTCTTGTTGCAGTGTCCTCTCATTGGTTTGGGGGTGGAGGTTCTCAGACGCTCTGCCTGGGAATGGAACTGTATATAAAGTCTGCTCATCCCTTCACACATCACAGGCTTCCTGCACACAAGTTATGTGTTTATTCTCTATAAGAAAATGGTTAGTAGGTGAGTACTATTCAAGAATTTACCTATTCAAGAATATTGAAAGTTGGTGTGTAAACTAGTATTTTGCAGCATCTATCTTAAGACTACTCAGTAAATCCTTCCATGAGTGTGAGGCATGGAATTCAAATGCAGTGTTACCTAACTCAGAGTAAACCCTTGCTATCTCCAGTACCAACAGGTCTTGTGAATATGTCTGATATATATTATTTGACAACTGTATGTTTTAATTTAGATAGCTAGGAAGTTTCTGTAATACAAACATCAACCAATGTCTGAACCTTCTAAAACTCAAGGAGACCCAGTCAACTGAAGTGTGTAACAGGCAAACATGTGTGCGATAGTTTGAACCTGTAATAAAGTGCAATGCTGTATGATACACTGCATCCACTAATTTCAATGCTAAAGCTCACCCCTGCAGTATATTACCATAATCAAGGAGTATATTACCATAATCAAGGACTGACTTAAAAATTGCATGTACAATTTCCTTTCTATGCTTTGAAGACATGATTTATTTCTATTTAAAAAAATTAAGCTTTCTTACTAGCTCAGTAATGTGTGTATTAAAAGAGACTATCATCTAACCCAATTCCCAGGTATTTACAAACGGTATAAGCACCCGTTCTAGAACAGCGCTGTCAAGACAAGTAATGTTACGATCATTCAAACGTAGACATTTGGATCTAGAAAAAAGCATACAGTACCCTCACCAGGGGCGGACTGGCCATCTGGCATACCGGGCACCTTCCCGGTGGACCGACACGCATTTTGGGCCGACCCACCCTCCAACTAAAAAAAAATATATATTTTTTTTGTCCGGCCCATGAACCAGATGATAAGGCCTAGATCTGTGGCCCATTGTTTTTTCAATTGACACTTGGCTGCTGGCCCAAAACACAATAGTCAAAAGTATCACATATAGGCTAGGTTATTTTTCTGACAGACACAGCCCATTTAACACGTAGCTCAGCGGCCCATTGGTTCAGGAACGGTTCTAGCAGGGGCCAAACACATTCGCCTGGCAACACTATGTTATGTCGGCAACACAATCTCTGGTTTGTCCTCTCTAAATAATAGCGCTTGTTTTAATTTCAATAATCATTGTGAAATCATTACAAAGCTAGTGAATTTTAACCAAATGCATTTGTATTGTGTGTAAAGAAACAAGAGTATATGATTGCAAAAAACATTTAAAATTTTATCAATTAGAATGTTTCATTTAAAACAATAACAAATACATTGCACACAAAAAATTGATTGAATATATTGTCAGTGTCTCATGTGAAAACAGGATTACATTTGAAAAACATTCAGTAGAGTCTGTTTTATCTAACAATAGACTATTTTTAACAACACAAGAACCTAGACCCAGTATCTATGCAATGAGTTAACAATGATTATTGTAATGAATTACGAGTGCTATTATTCTGAAAGGACAAATCAGAGTTTGTGTTGCCGACATAACATAGTGTTGCCAGGCGAACGTGTTTGCCCCTCTGCTAGAACTGCACCTGCATTGGTTGTTTACTTAATTGACACCGAACTGGCTCAATCATATCTTTAAACAGCATTGTCTTTGGGATTTCTGCCTGCAAGGTTGCCAGATTTAGCGTTTTCTGCCCAATTGGGTGGTTTTACAATGGGCGGGTGGATAAAAATTTCAATATACGCCACTGGAAAGTAAAGTCCCATTTTTAAGAGGTTTCTGCTTGCCCAGTGCAAGATATTCAAGAAGATAAAGAAATATAAACATCATTACAATAATGTCAGATATGATGAACAATTATAACATGTAACTTGTGTCTGTCTTTGTTGGAAGCGCGTGGCTCTGACTCCGACATTAGCAAGCCCCCTTACATTTTTATGTTCTTTGCCCTCCTACCTAGTTGAACTTAAAATTCAGTCAAGCAACAATTAACGCCTTACTAGACAGCAAAGTAGCAGCTTGTTGACAGTTTAGTCATTAACATGGTCATCGTTGCCAATAGCTGATTTACCAAAATTATTTCATTACTACACGAGTGGTCAATTACGAATCAATTGACAGTGACTGCTAACTACACATCGAATAGATATGGAGAGCGTTGCTGATGGAGGGGATAAAATGTGTAAGCTAGCACACAATTGTACCACACTTGCTGAACTACTAGCCTAACATTAAAGTTATATGTTATACATTTGTTATTGGAGTGAATAAGATATTTACACATTTTCAGCCCAGAAGTTTCATAATGCACCAGCCCAGTTTGTGATGGGGGTAAATAGTAACAGCAAATAATCTACAACCTTTACATGTGTCCTTTCCTACTGTACATATTTTTTATTTATTTATTTATTTAGAGAGACAACTTAAATGTATATGCTTACACTATTAAACAAAATATCCTCAGTAATTAGCAAACTACGGTAAATACAGAGACATTGAACAAATAAGCTAAATGTAGTTTGAAGAATGAAGTTGTACAGTAAATTGCTGTGTACCATCTGTAGTTACAGATTTTGTTGTTCTGTTAACAATCGCTTTGACACATTTCTCAATATTTAGGACTCTTTGTCACGGTAATCGTCTGGTGTGCGGAGAAATAGAGACAGGCGCGAAGGAGATGCGAAAAATCAAAGGCTGTTAATTTACCAGGACTTGGATAAAGCAAAACTGCCTTGAGGGACAAAACAGGGTGCGCGAACACACACTGAGAGACACAGGGACACCGTCACAGGAACAATAAACGACAGGGTCTAGAAAGAAAAACACACACTAAATACTAAAACAAATGAGGACTGACAGATAACACCTGGAACATAATCAACACTGAAGGGGAACTATGGGAGAACGGAAGAACTGAATCAATATGCTAGGCATTGAAAGGACACTAGGGGGAACCAAAACATAACACACGAGGAAGCAACCAAAACAGAGACACACACAGGGAAGCAAACTGGAACTCATAAGTCCTTTACCCAACACTCTTCTTCAAAACACACAGTTCCATTTACCAACTTTCAGTTTGGCACAGCAGTTCATCGAAAATGCTCTAAAACTACCAAAACAATTCATACATCTCAAATCAACTCATCCTTCCATATTGCTAGCAACAGTTGTCACCCAACAAGCACACTTTGTTAATCATAAAACTATAACCTGGGTCACACTAAGAACAGATTATTTCTTTACAAAACAAAAATAACCCCTCTCCACTGTTTAGAATTCACTAGTTCATTAGACATGATGCAAAATGCAAAATTCAATATATTGTATTGAGTGATTCAAAAATACAATCATTTATACAGTACCAGTATATAGGCTACACCATCTACTGATACAGACACAGTACCAATGCTAGTTAACCTGTGGCCAAATGCAAAAGACAGGGTTATCATCCACAACATATCTCATGTCATCTTGGGCAATACAACTGATTTATCTTCTGATCAGTTATAGTAGCCCTATCTCATCTGAGACTACAGCTCTTGATCTTCCTCTGTGTACTTCCACCACGCACACATACTCCTACCCCTCTCTCAGCCACTCTTCTTCCTCGTTCAGCCACTTGTCGATCTCTGGCTAGATCCATGTGGACATTACAGTACAATGTTATTACTAAAGTAACATGTCCCCTTTTGTTTAGATGGTAATGACATTGAAAGACTAACACCTGGGTAGGTGTTCAGCTACAATGGGAATCAGCTGTGTTTGGTCAACTTGTTTTGATAGTATGTCATTTTTCAGATTTGGAATAAATTTCAATACAGTATTACTGTAGAAATGTAGCAAATTGCTGTATTATTACAATTTGTGTTAGGTACACTAAGGTTTTCAAATGAAGTTGAACTGTTTTGAAAAAGTATGTAAACATGTGCAAATTGATCTTTAGGTACAGAACGTTTTGGTGGTGGTTTTAGTCTTACATTAAATATGATGTTATAATGATGAACAATTAGCCTAATATTTAATTGAAACGTTAATAGAGGACTTTTACCAAAGTACAGTTTTCTGAGGAGATTTAACTTTGACTCCAGTAGGCTATATGTCATGTGTGGCCTAGGTCTACTTTATCCACGAATCAATAGCTTCTGCCTGGCTCAGCCCTGTCAGAAAGATCACTTATGGATGATGAACAAACATGCATGAATGAAAAACATGTTTTTTTATATAATATGAACTAACCTCTCTCCTCTCTTGGTCTTCCAGTATTGCAGCCTATGACTTTGTTTTGTATCGCTGTTTGTATCATTATTCACTGTAAAGCATTGTTTAAAATTATAATATGGGTATGAGTAAGGGCTTACCATGTGTTTGTCTTTCACTGCATGTCTTTCATTCTCTTATTAAATAAAATAAAATGAGCTACTTATAGTTGAGCTATTTATTTGAGCTACACATTTAGCTAGTTAATACAGTTACTTTGCACTCCAGCACATCATCAGAGCTATTGCATGCTAGCTAACTAGCTACAGAACTGAATATAGAGATAGATAGACACCTGACTGAAATATCAGCAACTATTTTCTTTACCGTTAAAAAAAACTCATTTTCAACAGTCTGCTTTGTTTTTGATGAGTCTTTCTATTTCTAAAACAGACACAGGAGTTAGCAAATATAGATGTTATTAAAAAGTTATTTTGCCAGCACCTTGTCTGCTGAGTCTCTACTACAATAGAATTAGAATGAAACCGAATGGAATCTTTCTATGCAGTTTTCTCCCTTATCACTTTTTGACTCATGTCATATTTAAAATGATGTAACTTCAGTTGTTATAAAGATATCTGAGTGATTCAAACAGATATGTATTCAGGAGAGTTTGTTTTCAGAATGTAAATATTTCACCATGTGAAGGGTTTCTATAGGCCACCACACATATGTGGTTTCTATGGGCTAATTGAAATCTATGTCAATATGAGAGTTAAGAAATCGGATACAGATATACTTCGGTTTGTTATTTTACAGTTAATGTTACTAATCATCTGATGTGCATAAACTAATACCGGTACAGTTATCAGTTACTTAAGGTAAAAAAATTTAAGGTAAACAAATCTTTGGAGGGGGGCCAGCAATCTTGTAAGGGGGGCTGCAGCCCCCTTTTGGCAGTGGCCCTGCCACTTTTGCCTTCAGAACTGCCTTAATTCTTTGTGGCATAGATTTAACAAGGTGATAGAAACATTCCTCAGACATTTTGGTCCATATTGACATTATTGCATGACGCAGTTGCTGCAGATTTGTCGGCTGCACATCCATGATGCTAATCTCCTGTTTCACCCCATCCCAAACGTTCTGATTGGATTGAGATATGGTGACTGTGGGGGCCATTTGAGAACAGTAAACTCATTGTCATGTACAAGAAACCAGTTTGAGATGATGTGAGCTTTGTGACATGGTATGTTATCCTGCTGGGTTTAGCCATTAGAACTCAGACTCAGTCCTGACCTAGGGCCTTAAGCTAAATTCAGCTAAGGGGTCCTCCTACCTGACCCGTGAGCCATGTAAACCATTTGCCATTGCCACACAGTCACACCTGACACCCCAGTGCTCCCACTACAATTCACTCTCCTTTGAAAAGGTTTTCTCAAACAGTTGGTCTAAGAATAAGTATACTTATACAGAACAGAATAAGGTATAAACAACCAATATTTATTAAATATAATATTTTCTATAGAATCCTCAGGTAAGTTTTTAATACTCCTATAGGCTATGACTGCAGCTATGTATTAAATACAACTGTGTTATTAGCTTTAGTTATACAATGTAAACATATGCCTATAGGCTAGGGCTGCCACTTTATGTCTTTAAATAATAAAATATACCCTAGTTGGACAGTATCTGGACTGCCTGGAAGAAACTGAGAAAGTATGTCACAGAATTAGTTAAATAAAAAACGAACAGTCCCTAATCATCCTGTGCATGATCCGACTAAAGGCTTTCGTGTTGGGTGAACAGTGTGAAAAGAATTGGTGGCTCGGGCGACATGTGGTTGGATGAACCATGTGCACGCCCCTTGTCATACCACAGATCTGTACAAGAAGTTGCGAAGCTGCCAACAAGGCAGGATTAAAGAGGGAATTGGGAAGAGAAGAAAATCTGGGAAATTTCACAAAAAAATAAAGAAGAAATGCAAGCATTTCTATGGGTTCTATGGCTTTCTACGGACCTCCAGAATGAGGCAGTGTGAAACAAATCAGTGGCTTAGCGACATGTGGTTGAATGAACCATGTGAGAGCCCCTCATCATCCCGCATCTGTCCAAAGAGTTGCGAAGCTGCCCACAAGGCAGTGTCAGTGGGTCAGTGTCAGTGGGTCAGTGGGTCAGTGTCAGTGGGTCAGTGTCAGTGGGTCAGTGTCACTAGGAGAAAAATGGGAGAACATTTTTTTTTTTAAATGCTGCCATTTCCTTTGATTTTCAGAATTGAACATCCAGCTGGTGGCTACAAGAAAATCTTTGAGACGTGTGAAGAATTGAATGAGCCTATTCCTGCTGTGGTTGTAGGTGTGTAGAATACAGGATGGATTGACTCCCATTGCATTTGGTTTATAAAAAAACATGTTGGGGTTTTATTGTGGATGAAGCAGAGTGAGTATTGAGCAAAACCAAGTAACATGGATCATTTTCGTACTATTTTCAGGTTTAATACCAAAATGGCTGAACGGCAGTTTGTTGCGTATGGGACCCGGCATGTTTGAGGTGGGGTCTGAGCCTTTCTACCACCTCTTTGATGGCCAGGCCCTCATGCACAAGTTTGACCTAAAGAATGGCCATGTGACCTATTATCGGAAGTAAGCTCCAATTTATCTAATGCTCATCTTTAGGCCGTTTCACACTAAATTCTTCTTAAAATGTAGGCTCTTAGCCTGTATTCACACAAGTTTGTTAACCCTTGAATAAGGTTAAACCCTGGGCTACAATTTACATTTGTATTGCCAAACCCTGTGCCAACTCAAAAGTACATCACAAGGCCATTTTACAATTGATCTGATATAATTGGACAGTAAACATTGTATGCTCAGTTCTTGACACTGGTAATTTTGTCACCATGTTTTATGGGCTAGCCATGAAAGGTTGGGCGCTAGCCCTCATTAGAATGTGCAAGTGATGCTGGGCTAAGGTATGTTTTCTGTTTATGCTGTTCTTGATGGCTCTTCCTTCCAATACAATGATGTTGAGGTATTAAGATCAACCGGCATCAAACCTAAAATGGCAATCCACCTCAGAAAAGGTTTGATTCTATTGATGGCAATACAATAGAAATACAGTAATATACATGCATTTGTCAAATACAGTTGTAATCAAAATTATTCAACCCCCATTGCAAATCGGGTTCATGTTCAAAATTTACAGACGTTTAGCTGTTTGAAATGAACAAATCAAACAAAAGCAATTGAAATAGCTCAACACAACAAATGCATTAAATGGTCCCCCCCCCAAAAAAGGCACATGCTAAATGCAGGTGTCCATGCCAAAACTCCAAGAAGTACACCACTACTGACCCAAAACCATAAGAAAAGTCAACTCCTGTTCTGGGACTCTGTTCTGTGGATTGATGTAACAAAACTGGAACCTTTCAGCACGATGGATCAGAGGAATGTCTAGAGGAAGAAGAATGAAGCTTATGCCCACAGTCAAGCATGATGGTGGCTCAGTGATGCTTTGGGGCTGCTTTGCATCTTCTGGCACAGGAAACCTGCAGTGTGTGGAAGGCAAGACGGATTCATAGAAGTATCATGAAATCCTAGGAGAAAATGGCATGCCGTCTCTGAGGAAGCTGAAGCTTGGACGTCATTGTATCTTCCAACAGGACAATGAGCATACCTCAAATTCCACCAAGGCTAGGTTGCAGAAGAAGACCTGGAATATTCTACAGTGGCCATCAGTCACCTGACTTGAAACACATAGAAAATATCTGGCTATGCATTTCTTTTGCAGCATGTCATAATGGCAATAGGGTGCTAAAGCTGCTTGCCATGAAGGGGTTGAATAATTTTGATACTGGAGAAGTCATTATAATTTGCATTTGCAGTTGAAATTGAGGAAACCAATTGAAGCATTCATTGTGTTGAGCTATTTCAAATGCTTTTGTTGGATTTGGTCATTGCAAAAAGCTAACAGTTTTGGACAAAAACTTGATTTGCAATGGGGGTTGAATAATTTTGATTACAACTGTATATTCTACAACCCCAATTTCGAAAATGTTAGGGCAGTATGGAAAATGCAAGAAAACTCTCATTTGAAAAATGTTTCATCCTGTACTAACACCGAAAACACATAATTAAAGTATTAGGTGATGCCTTACATTGTGAATTTGATTTATTTTTGAAAATATACACTAATTTCAAACCTGATGACTGCAACACACTTCAAAACATTTGGGACAGTCAACCATTTACCACTGTGTAACGTCACCTTTTTTTCATTTCTTTTTTATTAAAAGGTTGAAACTGAAGTGAACAATGAGGACAGATCCATCAAAACTTACCTCGCTCAACCCTCCGCCAAAACATGACCCAGCTTGACCCCCACCCCACACCTACATAGATCCCTCCAGCCATACACAACAGAAAGCCTAAAGCAATTCAATGAAAACATAAAAATACACACAGAATAGCGCAGGACCAAAACATACAAGCACAAAAATAAAAAAATAAAGAAGGAAAAGTTTAAGTAAACACACCTTAAAAAATAAAATACTCTAACATCTGCACACGATTAATCAGGCAGTCTCTGAAGGTACTCAAAATAAGAAATAAAAGGTTGCCTCCTGTTAATCACAGAAGGGTACATTTCAGACAGTGTGGACTTGGAAAAGTGAACTCTATGAACCACCTTAAATTTTATAAGCCCTAGATAGGCACAGGATGTAGTTGAGCTAACTGTCTACTGCCTCACTCCACCACTCCTCAGTGAACACACATTTCCTGCTCCCAGACAGATTTAGTTTTGTTGTTGAAGTGTTTGTTGAAGCCCATGAAAAGACCTGAGAGATTACTGCTTTCTGCTTGGGCATAGTCAATAGAGCATCCAGGCCAGGTTCGGATGTAAATCGGGAAAGCCTGAAAATTGAGAGGAAACCAAATGTCTTATCTGGAGGTAGTGGAAATAGTGAGATGGAAGCAGTGTTTAGAGGCCAATTCAGGGAAGCTAGAGACAACACCATTGTCGTTGGGGGGGGGGGGGG
>JACXGM010015177.1:11378-21710 GCA_016801145.1 Umbra pygmaea | reverse complement strand
TGAATTGAAAGTGAAGTTCTGCCATAATATCGAAGATTTCGGTCAGACAGTTAAAAAAAATGTTCTTTAAGTGACGTAGCTCCACCACACAGCGAGCAACAAAATAGACCCAACGAATCGATAATGAAATGCGTTGCCAACAATTTTAATAATCGATTTTTATCGATGACATCGATTCGTTGTTGCAGCCCTAGTATTTGTACACAAGCACTCTGTGATCATCAAACAACTGTTAGTGACATGATGCACTTAAAAATTCTAATTTAAATTGATCAAATGTTAGTAAACTTTTTGGGATACTTTTTATGTGAGCATAAGTATTGGGACAATTCAACCTAAAGCGTAGGTATAAATAAAAAAGTATAAAAGTTGGTATTTAGTCTCAGAACCCTTCCAAGCAAATTGCAGCAGTGAGTCTGACCTTTTGACCACTCTGATTAGATTTTTTGTCAAGCTTTTGCTGCAGACATTTTGAGCTGTTTGTTTTGGGGTAGTTTCTGACTTCAGTATCTTAAGCAAGTGAAAGTCATTTTCCATTGGATTTAAGTCAGGGAATTGTTGTGGCCAGTCTAAAAGTTTTTCCCAGATTAACTCGTTGGTTGCTTTGGCAGTGGGTTTTGCTTCATTGTCCTGTTGCATTGCATATAGGCCTAGTGCTGAGCGGTATACCGGTTCACACCGAATACTGGTGTTTATTTTTGTTATGATATGAAGTTTTTATACCGCAATACCGGTGTATTTGAATACATAACAGCCGGTACGCTACGCTGCGCGACACTGTTTCAGTTCGGACCCTTTTCAATGTGGCGCTTCTAAACGCATGGTGCGACTGCGAGGCGTGGTGACAATAAACAGTAGTGTTCAGGGCCGGTTGCACCAGCTTGACATATATAGGTCATAACTGTATGTCCGACCTAAAATGCCCTTCACGTCGGACATAATATTTTTACCTGTTGCACCAGCCCGGCGTAAGCTCTCAATGAGCTACGCATAGTAGCTAGCAGGCAGAACCAGGGCGCAGGGTGCTGATTTATGTAAATTATTTAAAATGTATTGTTTTTCTGACTCTCTGATTGCATTTAGATTTAGCTGTAATTTCTTTGGAGAAAGACCGTTTTGTTCCTTTGAAGATACAGGGCACATTTACGTTAGCAGCGAACTATGTGGATTGTCAATCAAATGCCTAGAAATAGCCAACTTGTTGTTTGTTTGTTAAAACGGTACTAACTAGGTTAGAAACAAATCACTTTCAGCTGTGCGATCCATCCCAATACGTAAAACATTGTTTTCCATCACTACAGTATTGAACATTTAATGCTTGTTAAGACTGACTCTTCACTGCCATTCCTCATGCTATATTGCTAAATTGTGCTAATTATTTTCTGTTATCTTTCTCAAGTTAGGATGATGTTAGTTGTTTTGCCTAACTAAATTTGTTAAAAGCAGCAAATTCCATGTATTTTTCATACCGTAGTGCACAACACACACACACACACCTTCTTTGGCTTTGTAACTCAGAACAATTAGTAAACGGGTTAAGCTATTTACATTTCTCTTGTAGGCAAATCGAATTTAGGGATCAATGTATTATTAGTGGAATTTATAATTACATGAAAATAATGTTTTTAAGCCAATGAAATGCAAGTACTTTAATGGTCGTTTCTCTTTTCTTTTACACTTTATGGCTTTTGGAAAGAAACGGTTGCCAGGGGGCAACATTGGAACGTTTAAAACTTTCTTCGTCCATTTGATCTATTTAAAGTAAGGAAAGAACACTGTTTAGCAACTATCAGTAGTAATATTCTGATCTCACGGACGTGCATTGCTTACGGTGGACTTGGCTACGACGACTAGTCTTGTTTTTATTTGGTGCAACAGCTGTAAATTCTACTCACAACATCGGATACAAGCAATTTGCTCCACCACCTTAGCTGCAAGCACGTCTTGGAATACCAATAAATGTATGAATCTACTGCAATAATTCCTCTCTCAAACAGTAGAAAATGCTGGGAACACATGCATGGAAAAAATTATAAATACCGTGAAACCGGTAGAATTTTGAAAAATATCGTGATATACATTTTTGGTCATACCGCCCAGCACTACATAGGGCCACCCAATGAGTCTGGTGGTCCTTTATTGTACATTGGTAGCCAAGATGCTTCTGTACACTTTTAAAAAAATTCTGCTGCTGCCATCATTCATTACGTGATTAATAACAATGAGTGAGCTTGTTCCAGGGGCAGCCATGCATGCCTATGCCATGACTCTACCTATACCATGCTTCACAGATGAGGTGGTATGCTTTGGATAATCTGAAGTCTCTTTTTTTTCTCCACACTTTTTCTAATGTGTCCATTAAACTCTGTTTTAAAACAGCACTGGCTGATATCTGTACTTTTTATTTAATGAAAGTTTTTTTTTCTTCGTCAACCTGATGATTGCCAATTGCTAAAGATACAAGTTTCTTTTTTTTCTTCAGAAATAAGTGTTGATTTGGCTGTGCCAAAATGGTTTGAATCCAGTACCTTTTCTCTTAGCCTTCTTTTCTTTCATAGACTCCTGAGTTATGTTGGATTATGTTTACTTGTGCCAAAGGATTGCTCTGAGACAACACATGCATCGTTCTATTGTGTCAACGTCAATGCAACAGGAGACACCTGCCTAACCCGAAACACCTGTGTACTACAAATGCCCGAAAACGTATGGGTCATATAAAATTAGGGAACTATGAAAGTAGTGTTTATTATTAGTTTTGTAAAACGTGTTTGACACAGCCATAAATAAGATTTCAGTATGTACTCTTGCCTTATATTCACCTTGACTGTATAGTAAAAAACAGAATTTGGACTTTACTGACCCAATACTTAACATAGGTCACTGTACATGGTGTCAAATCAACTAAGTAGCATTAATGAATACACCAATGTCTGGAACCCATGCTGAAGCGGTTGGGTTTTTAAGTTAATTTAAGGCCATTGTGGAACTTTAACAATTTAAGTCTTTTTAAAAAATACTCTAGATTATGGCTGGGGAAATGGATGTGCACATCGTTCTGGATGACCCTGCAGGGAACAGCTATATCCAGGTAAAACGGAATCCTACTTTAGTCCAAACACATCCTCCAGTAAATAATGTTGTCAGTTTCATTAATCACATTCCATTTTCCAACCGTGTTCATCAAATACGGTCTGCATGCAACAATACAATTTGTCTCCCATTTGTCTGCAGAATGTCTACGCACCGGACCCAGACCCAGAGATGACGATAGAGAAGTACACAAGGACATTTGAGCAGAATGAAGATCTTGGTCTCAATGACATGAAGACAGAAGGTTATCAGGAGTAAGGACATTAGACCGCAGTGGAAAGTCTCATCAATGAAACTGTATTTCAGATTTGTTCTCACTGATGTTCACTGGCAAATTTAAATGTGGTCTTGCAATTTTGGTTTTGGAACAGAATATGGTTCAAATATATCTAATTTAAATCAGTATGGCATGGAGAAGTGTTTTTTTAGAGATGCAAACATCCAATTGTCTTATTTGTACATAATTTGCTAAAATATTCCCATTATGGAAATAGTTCTGATGCAGTGGAATTGCCCTTTTAATGTATCTTGATGTGTTAAATGGGAATTATATTTAAGTTAAATTGCAATAAATAAAACTAAGAATGTTTGACGTAGAAATTCTGCCTCCTGAATTTACATTATGCATGTAATATCACAATCGGCAAATAATGAAAAGCAAAATGTATTCTATATAAAATTGTGCCTTTTGTTTATGTCTAGTCAATAAAGGTTGGAAACGGGGTTTGTGAGCGTACCCTTAACAGTTGGCTAAATACAATTTATTGAAATCCACTTTAGCCAAATAGACATGACTGACCATTCTGATCATTACATTTGCATCGTTAAGAATAAAATCTGATAGAGAAATAAAAAAACATACATTAGTCAGTAAAGGACTACAAGGAAATGTCTGGTGTTAACTGCGCCACCATTGTTAAGATCTAAAAAAAAAACGATGGTGATTATGTTGTATAAATATTTTACGTCAATGGTGATGGAAATTTCACGTATACTGTACACACGGTCCAAATAGCAAAATACGGTGGGTGCTATGCTATGTACGGTTGAAACCAATAACACGAAGCATTGTCCGTCAGCAGGCCTCCGTATGTTTCAGGTGCGCTGGCATTGAAAACGATACTACGCAGAAATGAGGCTCTTCAACGAACTCTGCTTTTGTTGTCAATAGTAGTGTCCAAGCTGGTTACTTGCTCTTTGCTGGTTTCTCCGTTTTCTTCGGTAGGAGCACAGCCTGAATGTTAGGCAATACTCCTCCTTGTGCGATGGTGACACCACCTAAAAGCTTGTTCAGTTCTTCGTCGTTGCGAACAGCTAGCTGAAGATGGCGAGGGATGATCCGTGTCTTCTTGTTGTCCCTTGCAGCGTTGCCAGCCAACTCCAGGATCTCAGCTGTTAAGTATTCCAACACAGCAGCCAAATACACTGGAGCTCCAGCACCGACCCGCTCGGCGTAGTTTCCTTTGCGCAGTAATCTGTGGACACGTCCAACCGGGAACTGGAGTCCGGCGCGGGATGAACGAGACTTTGCCTTCGCTCTAGCCTTTCCCCCAGTTTTGCCTCTCCCAGACATTGTTTTTTGTTTGTTTGAGAAATATAACAATAAAACAACTCAGTATAGTGGATGTAAGCCAACACCGACTTTTCTTTCTGCCTTTACGTAATGCAGCTGTGGGTATATGTATTTATATCTAAAGCTTCCATCTGATTGGACGGATTTGGTGAAACTGTATTAACCAATGGTGATGGAGTAAAACATTAAAGTATCCAATAGTAGAAGCGCATCTTTACACATGTATTTGCATTACAATAGTATATATACAAAACAGACTGAATATTTAGAATTAAATATTTGCGATCTTGTCTCCTATTCCCTTCAGTAAAAGAGCTTTGAAACTGTGACCAAAACGCAAGGGAGGAATTATTACATATGCAGGTAAATAAGTTATTATAAGCCAAATGGCTAACAAGAAATCTGCTTTGTGAAAGACAAGAATCAGCTTCCCATACCACTGGAATGTTAACAGTCAATCATTTGCCAAAGCATCTGGTCTATATCTTAACAACACTAAATGCCAGCCAAGGATTGTGTAACACCCTTGTGTTATTATATTCCGCTGATTTTAAAATCCTATTTAGCTTCAAATCTGTATGTAGTTTATAATGCTACAGATTACATCCTAACCACTAGATGGCGCATACCTCTGCCAGCTCTGTCTCATCCTTCCTTCCTATCAGTCATCTTCAGCTCCTGCTTGTTTCGGGGACTTCTTGACTTAATAAGTTCGTCCTTTCTTTGTGTAAATTGCACTAGCACTACATGCCTGGCAGAGCATCACCAAGGAAGATACCCAGTATCTGGTGAAAGGTACAATATTTTAGTTTTCCAAAACAATAACAAAAGACGACCTTGCATTAAAAAAGTAAACATCACTATACCTACATTTTATATATTTCTTAGTTGTGTACTTACATTATCCTAAATGTTTCCACCAACTTTTAAACCCAGAGAAATTTTAATACAATTCGAAGACGGGACGTTTCATTTTGTCTTCCGTCAATGGCGTCATATAACATTTGACTGCTGTAGTTGCTCCAAGTTCCAGGGAACCGCCAAACATAACGTGGATAAAGTTGTAATGTATTTAACAATACATTACTTTGTCTGTGAACGGACTACATATTGTACGTTGAAGTTGATATGTCGCAGACTTCAAGCAGTCATTGCATAAGGATATTCAACCAAATTTTGACAATGATTACTTCTACTTTAACTGTCCAATGTTTTTGGTCCTCAAAAATTGAGAAGACCATGTACAAAATGTGCTGTCCTTTCTGAGAGGTTCATCCGAAATGTATGAACATAGTCTGTATTTCAACCTCATTGTCATTGTATCCTTTCAAATTTAAGTGCTAGAGTACATAAGCAAAATATCCAAAATAAATGGCATAGTCAGTACTCATTTGAATATAAACCAAATAAGATCCTAATCACAGTCCTGCAAACAAAGTGGCTTTAAATGACCTACCCGGACAGAGAAACAAACACATTGGCTTGGTACCTTTTAAATTATTTTTATTCCCTTTCCATTGGTCAGGTCTAATACCCTACCGCAGGGGTAGGCAACTCCGGTCCTGGAGGGCCGAAACACTTCAGATTTTTTATTTTACATAGCAGTAATTGCAATCACCTGCTTTCCCAGCTATAAACCAGTCCCTTATTAAAAAGAGAGAACAAAAAGTATTTCGGCCCTCCAGGACCGGAGTTGCTGACCCCTGCCCTACTTGTCGGCAAATCCTCAGCAGGTACACATGCTCCCTTCAAGCATGTAATCAACCCGTCCAACTATAATTCAGTGATAGAATTTGAAGGTGCCCAATCTGTATACACAGAGTCAATGGAGAGCAACGTTGCATGGTACTCTATTCTGACTTTTACTCCTTAAAACCCAGGCAACATTTGCGCCGCTTCGGGCATAGTCGGAAATGTCTTGACCAGGATCTAACTCTGGCCACCGTGAATTAATTGTCCACTACTTCACACAGAGCAGGCCAAAATGATTTTTCCACAAATAAGTGCCAGTCTACATGTTTTAAAGTTAAATCTAACCAATATTTTACCAAGTAGGGGACATATACTTTACTCTGTATGTTCAAAAGTAAATGTACCATCGTGGTCAAAAGTTTTGAGAATAACACATACTAATTATCACAAAGTCTGCTGCCAGAGTGTTGATGATGGCAATTTGCATATACTTCAGAATGTCATGAAGAGTGATCAGATGAATTGCAAAGTGTCTCTTTGCCTTGAAAAAAAAACAAAAAAAACTCAAAAACAAAAACCATTTCCACTGCATTTCAGCCCTGCCACAAAATGACCAGCTGCCATCATGTCAGTTGATTGTCTTGTTAACACAGGTGAGAGAGCTGACGAGGACAAGGCTGGAGATCACTCTGTCATGCTGATTGAGTTAGAATAACAGACTGGAAACTATAAAAGGAGGGTGGTGGTTGAAATCATTGTTCTTCCTCTGTCAACCATGGTTACCTGCAAGGAAGCATGTGGCGTGATCATTGCTTTACACAAAAAGGGCTTCACAGGAAAGGACATTTTGCTGCTAGTAAGATTGTAACTAAATCAACCATTTATCAGATGTTTAAGAACTTCAAGGAGAGAAGTTCGATTGTTGTGAAGAAGGCATCATGGCATGTAAGAAAGCACACAAGCGCCAGGATCTTTTAAAGTTGATTCAGTTGCGGGATCGGGGCACCACCAGTGCAGAGCTTGCTGAGGAATGGCAGCAGGCAGGTGTGAGTGCTGATCTGCACACAGTCATGCGAAAACCTTTGAATTGAAATTTAATGATGATTTACCACACAGAAGAGATTTTGCATGATCATAATTTCTTTAGTCAGTCTGTGCCATCAACATCTTACTACAACAATGATTGCTCAATGTAGATCTGGTAAACATATTGGCCTTACACATAAGATAAAATAAAGATAAAAGGTTATTTATACAATAAAGATAAAAGGTCTTTGGATGCAGGGGTGTGTCAGATAACCATTAACCAAATGCAGTCACCAGTTACCCACGTTTCTTTCCCAGCCTCCTGTTTTATTTCCTGTTGTTCCTATATTCCCATATTTCACAGCCATTTGTTGGAAACGAGGACGGTATGAATCGTTGTGAACGGTGAGATAGACTACAAGAGATCAAAGATGGAAGTTCACAATAGAAATGATAATTTTCATTTTTCGTTTGTTTGGATATAGTGGAACAGTGACAAACAGAAATTGCTGTAGTTTCTTTACTACATTCAATGCTTAATTATATTCGTTTATATGTATTTTTCTTTCAAATTTCCAGTCTTTAGAAATTTTGGTATATATACTCTGGATAGTTTTAATATAAGTGAAATACTGGTACCTTATTTGTTTTATAATTTGTCTAATTTTATTTCTTCTTGCCGCATTTAACTGCTGTTATACAGGTTGTTATAGGATTGTAACTCCATGACTGGAAGGGAAAATATTATTTTCAGAGCAGATATAATTTACAGCAATTCTTCTCAAACTGTGGTACTTGGAGCACGCAGTGGTGGTACACCATTTGACAAAAAAATGAAAAGGTTTGATACAATTCATTGTGACGTTAATCAAAAGTTGTGGCTGTACAGTAAATATTAGCCCATGTATTTACAGCGACAATGCAGGGCACTCGTAGTGCTCCTGAGATTTCATTACAGTTTAATACAATAATTGATTATTATGTACAATGGGTTGTGTTTGCAAATAAAATTCCTAAATTAAGTCCAACATACTCAATACACGGTCACACAATGATTATTGATGTTTGCTGTCGTTTCTGAGATGGTTGCTTGTAGCTGGTATTTTGATAGGTAAGATTGAATAAAGGTGGTACTTGGTTTTTAGAAGCACTTATTTACAGAATAGACCCAAATTTTGTTAAAATGATATTTTGTTGTACTTGAACATGGCTTGAAGAAAAGAAATACACTTTCAACTGGCCATAAAAATGATGCACCTTTATCAGTGTGGAAATAAAATGATATTTGCATCTTACATTTTCTTTTTATTCCCCCCAAAACACATTCAATGTGATGCAAAGAACATCACCCAAAAACTCAAAGACCTTGAGCAGCTGGACGAGGGAGAAAATTTTAAATTGGATAAATCTTCAGGCAGTGCAATTGGGCAGTCCTCAAAATCAAAGTGGCATCCATACCCAAACTCCAGGTTTGTATTCAGGAAGGCACAGTGTAACAATATTAGGCAATAGCATAAAATAATCTGGGCCATTTTGTTCAGTAAACATTTTTAAATGACCTTAACCACCTACCTAAACATTACTCATGGTAACCCAAAAATTGTTTACTGAACCATCTTTACAGTAGAACACTTTATAGATGGGAAAAAGCAATTAAGGACTGCATATGAAAATGTAAATCTAACTCAGTGAAAATGTTTCCCATCATGCCGATTCAGTTAATATTTGAAAAAGTATTCAATTATGTAGTTCTGACAAGCAAAACATTTGGATCAATTGAAACACTTTAAAGGTTTGTAAATATCAATCATCTTTGAATAACAATGTGGTTTACTATACCCTCTACATCACTTTTTCAGCATTGAAACATGGCATATGCAATGAATCCATGTTGTGCCACCTAGTTTTGTAGGCTACGAATGGGCTTTCACATTACATTTTTAATTCATGAAAATGCAGCCATATTACAAATTGTACATTTTTCAACAAATAACAATAGAACATTTGTATACTTCACAGAGGAGTCAAACTCTCACATCCATTTTGAAAGCTTGCTTATCTTCACAGTAACTTTTGTTAAACTGTTTCCAAAAATATTGTCTGGCAACATTCACTGAAAAGCTAGAGCATGATCTACATTCTAGTCTCATAGCAGATTCTCTTAACTGCGTTTTACAGGACCAATTGGTTTACAGATTTTACACATTGATGCCTCTTTCATTCTAAGAACATTTGTTTACTGGCCAGATCTGCCACAAATTCTATTGTTCTGCTGTTCCTTAAATCAAGAAACCAGGCAGAAGCAAGCTAAGCAGGCCGCAGGAGTTGTGGTTCAAATGACAGAGTGTGAGCGCATCAATACACACAATCTAGTAATCTCTCTATCCAGCAGGACTGCATTTTAATGAATTTGAAGTTTTAAGCCCATTCAAAACATACAGCACAGGATGGCACAAGCAACACACAAGGAATACAGTATTTCACTAAAACACTTCCATTTGTCAAAAGGAGCATACATCGGTCTCCTCCTAACACACACACACACACACACACACACACACACACACACACACACACACACACACTTTTAATCTAGAAAGAAAACATAAGGTTTTAACCATGCTCGGTAAGACAAATCAGAAACAACCCTTTTTAATTACAGAGTAACACAAAAGCTGCAATTTTAGACAGTTTTGGAGTGGAGAAAACATTGTGTTTTGTTATTGGTCCATACAAAACAACACTTTCTACCAAGTACTTGTTCTGTTCTATGCGGGGCAATTATACAGTTGTCAGATGTGGTTGTTTGCATGTGGGAAAGAATGTAAACCGAGAGGGCGATATTAAAGAAGACAACATTGAGGTCTTGGGTTCAGTTCAGTTCATTCGCTGGTTAGACTTTCAAAGTTCTTCTTTATCACCGTGTCAGTGAGGGGGGGGGGGGGGGGGGG
>JACXGM010015176.1:0-21513 GCA_016801145.1 Umbra pygmaea | reverse complement strand
CCTTGTATAGTAATATAGTACTTTCTGTCACTGATATAGGAAGTGAGCCAGGAAAGAGCAGAGCCAGTGATGCCAATATCAGAAAGCCTAGAGATCATTATTTTGTGGCAGACTGTGTCAAAAGCAGCGCTTAAATCAAGAAGCATCAATATATTTATCAGCCCTGAATCCATAGACACAAGAATGTCATTAACCACCCCGAAGAAGGGCAGATTCAGTGCTATGTGATGGACGAAATCCAAACTGAAAAGGTTCAAAAAGACCATTAACATCCAAATGTGATCGCAGCTGTGCAGCAACAACCCTTTCAAGGACTTTGCTTAAGAACGTTAAGTTAGATATTGGTCTGTAATTGTCCATATTTAGATGGTCTAGGCCTGGTTGCACTCAATAATCTGAGCCCTATTGCACTCAATATTGAATAGCCGTACTAATTACTAACCTTAAGCAGGTGCAGAGGTAATAATAATAATACATTTATTTTATGTAGCGCCTTTAAAAGTTGCTTTCTTAAAGCGATTAACAGGCATACATAATAACAGAGAAACTACACACTTTTAGTAAAAACTAAACAAACTATAAATATTCAAGTAAAAGCAATCATAAAATAAAATGTTTTACGAAGAGATTGATCATCGAATCAACCACACAGTGCCCGGAATGTGACACGCCAAATCATAAATACACACACAATATAAACCACCTACATATAAACAAACAACACAACATATTACACAAATCATGCCACGACACATAAAGGTCCTTATATATCATGACATAACCCTTATCCTCTTATATGGAGTATCTGGTATTGTGGTACTGTAAAAAAAAACTAGTAATACATGCATTTTTGTCTTCAAGTATGACAGCAATACAGTCAAGGTTACTTTGATAAAGGTCTTGTAAAATTCCTAAAATGTGAGAATACTCCATAATGCCATACAGCTCGGGGAAAAATTAAGAGACCACTGCATGAAACACAACAGTATACGGGTGACAGTGATTCCCAAAATAATAAACTTATGCTTAGTAAGGCAGAAAACAAATCAAGTGTCTACATAGTATAGTATAGTGCACACCACACAGCATATGTTGAATAGTGACCAACACTGAGATTAATTTATTTTCCCCTAATGGGTCCTTAATCACTTCTAAGTGAGTGCAGCTGGCCACATAGTGTACTGCTCAGTACTGTCCATGATGTGGCAGCCACGCTCCACTGAAACCATTACAAGTGTAATGACACCGGATATGTAAATGGTGGTAGTTTAATAAGTCAGAAGGCTCAGAAAACACAACGAGAATAAATGCAGTGTAGCAATGATATGCAGAGAATGAACGTATTCCAGGCCAGGGTCGGTGCACAGATCCGATGGGTGTAGGTACAGAGTGTAATCCAAGGTGTGGGTGATGAACACAGAACACGGTCAATACACAGGTAAGCTCAGGTAGAAGTACAATTCAGGATCCAATACTCAGTAGAACATCACGGGCAGCAAGGGTCGATAAACAGGCAAGCACAGGCAAAGGTACAATGGGGAAGGCGAAACTTGGTAGTCAGAAGAAAGGCACAGGTTAATACACAAAAAGGTCAGGATACAAAATTGTTAAACGCTTAGTATGACTGCAATAGAACAATACCTCGCGGTATATTTAGATACTGGTGGGGAATGTATGCAGGTGTTTAGAATTCTGGTGATTGAGACCTCAAGTGTGTGCTGCATTCATGTGTGTGGGGATTTTGGAAAGTGACAGTGTCTAGTATGGATAGGGGAGACGGGTCTGGCTGCAGACCTCCAGTGTCAGGCTGCTTCCTTTGCAGGCTCCACTCTCAGGCTGCCTCCAGTGTCAGGACTGGAAATAACAAACTTATGTGACACATGAAACAAACACAGAAACTAGGGACATACACTTGGTAGCAACTCAAACATTAATAGTCCAAAACTCCAGCCCACCCAGGGCCGGATGTGACAATTATCAACACTGAGGCAGTAGACTTTGTGAAAATGAGTTGTGTCGTTCTTAGGGATGCTCATTTCGGGTAATTTTCCCGACCGACAACCGCCACTCGTTATACGATTATTAACCGTTAACTGATAAGATTATAATATTGAATTGCCTTTAAATAGAAAATTAAATTGACGAGTGTCTGTGACCCGTTAAATATACAAACAATTCTGTTTCACAGGTTTATTTTAATGTGCAAACAGCAGCATACAGAACAGATCAACAACAGCTGCCGGTTGCACCAGCTGTGCGTAAGTTCATTTGGGTGCAACGTCCGCACTAAACGATACGTTGAAACTAGTTAGTTTCATACTAAAGCTGTGTCTATGTTTGGTTTCACCACGGAGACTTAAGGTTCAACTTAGCAACACTGGCGTAAACCCCACACCAACCAAAATATTGTAGCAGAAAATTTGTCGCAGACGTTTTCACTTTCTGTTGTCAATCAAAGGAAAGTAGCCTCGATGCTGTGTTACCGAGCTGTCAAATTATAGAATGAAAACAGTCGGGGTGACAATCTGGGACAAGGTTGTTGCCTACAGGAGGCCTACTGCAAATAAGGGATATTTTATTAACACAAAACAAAATGTTGATATAGCTTGCTATGCGATATGTAACTATAGCCTACAATATCTGCGGAGCGCATCCATTGAAATGACCATTACGGTCCTCTCAGAAAAAAAGGGCATGTTGTCAATCACTGTGTGTGTTGTTTTTATGGTAACATAATTTTTTCGGCTATAATGCATCATGCTCCTGAGTGTAGCCGATAAAATAATATACATGCTTTCCAATACTATAGCGTTGTACGTTTCTGTACATGACAAAATGAAAGCGCAAGTTAATATCACAGTCATCATAAATGTCCAAGGATTGCAATTTTAAATGGAGAACACGTTGCAGAGGCAAAACAGGCAGCCTGTATATTTCGCTGCTCATTACCTATATCTCCCCACTTTTCAAAACGAAGCGCTAGGCTCTGGTTACGCGTATCAACGCGTCACGTGATTTAAGAAATATAGGCTATATATGTAAAAAACTAAAAAAACTTCTAAACCGTTTAACTGATAGTATTAATCGGTCAAATGTTTTACTTTCGGTTAACGGTTAAATGGTCAATATGAGCACCCCTAGTCATTCTCAAAACTTCTGGCCATGACTGTACATAATTATCAACAAAAGTCCAACAGAATATAATGTTTCACTTGGCATAAGAACTGCTCCGGACATGACTCTACAGCTCAACAGTCTAACAGAGTTCAGAATGTTACTCGAGCCAAGCTACCACCCACCCAGGTGAGTTGGACTGATTTGTGACAAAAGGACCTCCTAAACCTGTACTGTTCACCTGCTTAATTACATCAGATTCCATACTAACAGGCTCAGAGACTGCTTACAGATCATTTCTACTATTCGTTAATGCTCAAGCCCTCTTTAACTGATTCAATAAGTTTTCATTATTACAACATATGTGCTTTTCATTAAATCTTGTTTGGCCAATGATTAAAGTGCCACACCGTAGTGAACAAAGAAGAGAAAATACAATATCTGTCTATTTAAAAGAAAATAAATATATTGTATATATATCTCCCAATGTAATAAAACTTTTAAGTTGGGTGGCATAGTGGTCGCTGCATTTTAAGACATTCTATGTCATGATAGTCACGGGTTCGAGCCTGACTATGGGTTATCTGACTTTCCCAAGGCCTCCTAAATCAGATTATCTATCCTGCCATGTTGCTCTCAAGCGACTCCTTGTGTCCAGATCGGTCGCCTGTGGGTTCAGTTGTGGAAGTATAGTTTGTGAACATAATCGTCCCGTGGTTGATCTGACTAATGTCAGGTTCAGACCAATTGCGGCAAGGCATTACAGATGCTTAAACATTTACGTAGCCACGCAACAATCATTTCCTCATGTATTCTCTCTGCAAGACCTTGTTTGTATGACACGTCTGCCAATATCACTCCCCAGCCTGCTTCTTAAAATCCACTCTACAAACCTAGGCTGTTGGCAACTGGTCATTGGGGCTCGTCCTCCATGTACAACAGCATGATTACAAACGCTTTTCTCAATGTTGAGTGTCATTTTTGAAAGAGGCTGTAATCTATCTCGGTTATTAATTCACAATTCTCACTCGTACTTTTGGGGAAGACATTATAATCGGCTACCAAAGTAGGCTAAATGTGCATGGCATAGAACATTTTCAAAGTATATAATCCTAAAAAATGTGCTAGTACTTTTTTAATACTTAGCCTAATGAAAAACAAAATGCATATATTTACAATAAAACATTCCCCTTTTCCAAGCTACAGTGGGTGTGTAGGTGTGTCCAACGCAATTCGAATTCTGGAATCACCAGGCACAGCAAACTGGTTGCGTTCTGGTGGAAGTCCATTCATTTCAATAGGAAGCAATCTGCACCGCTGCTGCAAATGTACCGGATCCGGCAAGATGTTAATGCGGTGCGGCGGGTGTCGCAAGAGTTAAAATGATCCAACTTGGGAAGTTGATGTAGGTACCACCGAGGAAGAGCTAATATTTTGCTTTCACCTATGGGTTTATGGGATTGCAAGAAAAGCTTTGACAGCTCAGTAGATTTTGTCACACAAACTATTGTCAATGAATACTAAACTGAAAAATCTCCTGCCAGTCACCTTGCTGGAGGAGGACAGTGGTATGCAATATTGTCCTTCATCTTGAAGATGCGGAAGATTGATTACGATGTTGATTGCAGTGTGCAAGTGTGTCTGCGTGACGATGCCGTAAGGTGATTTTTTGCCATGCGTGGAGGGATTCCAGGAGAAGCATTCATGGGAAACATCACAAAAAATGCACCGCAACTGCTTCTGCAACGCAAGTGATGCAGCCAAATGCAGCTTTCTATTGAAAATTTATGTATTTCTGCCATGCATACTGCACTGCCGCAATTGGTCTGACCAGGGCGTAAAGGCTTCTGTGTTGGATTCGCAGTCCGATAAGAATTGGCGGCTGGGAGATATGTGGTTTGATGAACCATGTGCTAGCCCTTTGCCATCCCACAGATCTGTCCAGGGAGTTGCGGAGCTGCCGTCAAGGCAGGGTGAGGGGGAATTGGGAGGGGAGGGAAATTTTTTGAAAAAACAATAATTTAAAGTTAAAGCTGCACTGTAACTTCCCATTCATTTATCCGGTGAGCCAGACATTTCCGTAGATTTAAAATTATATATATATATCTTTTCACTGAACACAAATTGGTTATATACAGGGACATATAACCAATTCCCGAGATTTGTGAAATGTCAATTTTGCTATCCTAATATTGTCTGTATTTTGTATTATTTAGTTTGATGTTTTCCATCCCTGGATCCATTATGCTAGCTCCTAACGTTTACTAGTCCGAAAACATTTTTTGGAATTTTTTTGTAGCTTTTGAAAAAGTGCAGGTAAAATTTTTCCTTGTGCAGTTAAGTGTAGCAGTCTAAGCTCCTAAATTTTGAACACAAATACCCCATGTTATGGGGGTTCAAGCCATACTGACTAGCAGGGTTGGTTCAGATTACTTTGAAATGTAATCCATTACTGACTAAAAATCTTTGGAATCAGTAACGTAGTCAGTTGGATTACCCCAAAAATGTAACGTAATCTGATTACTGTAGGATTACTCTTGAATCACTTCAATTGATCAATGAATGTCACAGTTGGTGTTGTGTTGTAGGAGAGACAGGAGACCAAGCGCAGGAGGAGTGTTCAAGATGTTTACTGAACCGTATATGTGAAGCAATGATATAGTGGATCGTGGAAATACAAAGGTGTACAGGAACTGCACAAAGCCTATTTGCAACTACATGTGCTCTTACCGTGGCACAGACACGACATAACATATAGAACGTACGGCTGGTTCGACCATACACGTACCATTATGTACGACACATTAAGGAGGTGAAGGCTCAATCAATAATGGCACTTACATTGCATACCGACGTACTGAATCACGACTACACATACTGCTCTCCTGACAGGGAACAAGTCCACAAGAACACGCGCTTCTCTTTATTATTTCATTGCATCTAAGAAATCCTTTTGCTCTTACTAAAGCATTCATGTGTGAACTAACTAAAAACGTTATTAACTAAAAATGTTAAATTTATTACTAAGTACTTTCTTTACTCTGAAGATAGCCATTTCTCATAGTATAGACTACTACCGCAGAACACTGCTGTTTTAAAGTGCAACTCTCGCCAAAATGCAACCTAAGGTCTTTTTTTGAATATACCTAAGTCAAACTTTAGTTGAAAAGCATAATTAGGACAGAAACTGCACAGATTTTCCCTATTTTTGGTTTCCCTCAAATCACCTTTTGAATGGGAGTGCTAGGGGCACTAATATGATAGAATCAAAATCGCTATTTTTAAAACACTAAGAAGGCTCGATACAACATGAAACTTTGCTCAAAGTATCACCAGGGTCTGTACATATGAACTTGAGCATTGAGAACATTTTTTATGTACACCGAGTTAACTAAAAAGAAAGGTTTTGTACAACTCACCTTAGCAGTTTGTGTTTCTGCTGGCTGCCTTTTGCCAGTCAAAAAGTGTCGATCTTCAAATGTGAATAAACGGACTCCATTGGAGAAAATGTCATGAAGGTGTATATCAAATGAAAAGCATGGCAATTTAGCCACTTAGCTCATGGCAATATGTATTCAAAAAATAAGGGGTTTCATTCAATATATCAGTCTAAATAATCTAATCTAAACTGACGTAAACTCTTGTGTGGAACTTTGTTACACCGGCAACAACTACCCATTGTTGTTAAGTATTATTTCATATGAGTCTCCTTTTTCAACTACAAGGTCAATATTGTTTTTCACTAACGACAAAACAATGAGTTGTCAGTGCATTTATATGGAACTAAGCAGGCCCGGGTGGGTAATCGGGACAACCGGGAGAATTCCACTAGTTGTTGGGCCGGTAAGGTGGTTTGTGAAAAAATATTTTATAATCGCTATACTTGTTGCAATTCAGACTGGGCCACCTGCCTGCAGATGTGAGGTAGTGCGGCCCACTCTTCGAGCGCACCTCTCATTCACGTCACACACAAACACAAGAGCTGCTACGCTCCCACGGTCCACATCAAACGAGCCTTCAAAATAGAATTTGTCACCAGACCAGGAATGTAATTTAGTTTATTAAATATTAAGTGGGTAAATGATAATTATGTTAATAATGTTTATCTAAATTATAATCGCACCAACCTGTGACGGCAGAGAGACGCAGCAGACGCGTTGCCAGACAAAATAACTTAATGTCTATTAGCTACTACAGTATATTAGCTAACTCCTGCACCTGTTTTAGAAATAGAAAAACTCTTCCAAAACAAAGCAGTCTGTTGGAAAATGAGATTTCAAAACGGTAAAGTAAATAGTTTCTGATAATTCCATCAGGTGTCTATCTATCTAGCTCTACAGTCAGTCAGTTGTTAGCCAGTATGCAAGAGCTCTGGTTATGTACGGTAGGCTACTGCAAAGTTACTGTATTACATGTAACTAGCTAACTGTGTAGCTCAAATGTATAGCCTAACTGTCAAAGTAGCTCATTTAACTAATTTAATAAGAGAATGAACGATGTGCAGCGAAAGACAACACACGGTAAGCCATCATTTATAACCATATAATTATCATTGTAATCTTTGCTTTAGAGAATAATCAGACAAACAGGGATACAAAACAGTTATGTTGAGGCAGGCTGTAATACTGGAACACCAAGATAGGATGCATATTATTATATTAAAAAACATGTTTTTCATTCATGCATATTACAAATTTCTGACAGGCCTGAGCCAGGCAGAAGCTATTGATTATTGGATAAAGTAGGGCCTAGGCTATGACATATAGCCCACTGGAATAAAAGTAAAATCTCCTCAGAAATCTGTACTTTGGTAAAAGTTCTGTATTAACATTTCAGGTGTTAGTTTTTCAATGTCATAACCATCTATACAAAAAAAGACATCTTACTTTAGTAATAATTTTGTACTGTAATGTCAACCTGGACCCAATCAGAGATAGAAAAGTGTCTGACAGAGGAAGAAGAGTGGCTAATGGAGGAAGATGAGTGTGTATGGGTGGTGGAAGTAGACTGAGAGTATGATCAAGAGCTGTAGTCTCAAATGAGATTAGGGCTACTATATTTCATCAGAGTGAGGTGTATTGCCCAAGATGACATAAGATGTGATGTGAATGGTAACCCTGTCTTCAGCATTTGAATTATAAACAGTGGACAGGGGTCTTTCTTGTTTTGTGAAGAAATAATCTGTTCTTAGTTTTGCTTAGGTTATTGTTTTATGATTGACAGTGTGCTTGTTGGGTGACAACTGTGGCTAGAGTTATGGAAGAATTAGATAATTTGAGATGTATGAATTATTTTAGTAGTTTTTGTGCATTTTTTATGTGAAATTAACTGCTGTGAAACACTGAAAGCTGGTTAGTGGAACTGTGTGTAGAGTTTTGAAAAAGAAACCTGGGAAATGGGTCCTAGCGATTGCGAAAATGATTTACTGTAGTCATCTATTTACTGAGGAAATTTTGTTTAATAGTGTTAGCGTATACATTTAAGTTGTCTCTGTAAATAAATAAATAAATAAATGAAATATGTACAGTAGGAAATAACACAAGTAAAGCAATTAGATTATTTGCAGTTACTTAGTTATTTATCCCATCACAAAATGGGCTGGTGCACCATGAAACTCCTGGGCTGAAAATGTTTCCCACTCCGGCCCTGGAACTAAGCTAAAGTTTCATGTTGTGTCGAGCCTTCTTAGTGTTTAAAAATAGCGAATTTGATGCTATACTATTAGTGCCTCTAGGACTAGTTGAGAAGTAGATTCTATATAATCATGTGTATATACAGTTTGAACAGTTTAGAATGGTATTACTATTAGAGAGAGTTGTATAGCTGTAGTTTGAGGCCTGTTGGGGGATTCTAAGATATGTTAGACAGCACGTGAGTTAGGACAGAGAGAGAGCCCTTACATTTCTTATATTATAACATCAGAATAAGCAGTAGCTTATGGTTTAGGACTTATAGCTTATAACTCTGTTATATATTGGACTGCTTATAACTATATGATCTATTGTAGGTTAGACTGTAATTCCATCACAGGTCTAATACATGTGGATGCCATTCAGACTAAAAGAAAAGGACATTTTACTGCTCGCATGAGACAGTCACGGGTCTGAGGAGATTCTTCTTAGAGGTGTGGGAACAACAATGCTAAGGCTATATAACCCAGTTCCATATGATCATTCGGGGCATTTTTCCCAACATGTCTTGATTGCCTTGTTATGAGATGACCCTGTTTCCAAAACGAGAAGTACATTATTAAACATTCTATTATCAACCACAACCTGACTCCTGAATTTATCATATCAATGAAGATCTTGCCAAGACTTAACATCACCATCACCTAGGCGATTTGACCGAAACCAAAAACCGGGAAACTCTTAAAAGTGGCGTTTCTATCCTAATTATTGGCAATATTGCCAACTAGTAAACGCATATTTCCCAACTGAAATGGTTCTGTCTTTCGATGTCCACGGCTCCTCCATCTTGAGTTTTGATTTGAACCTTTTTCTTGTCAAGAAACTAAACAGGCAATTGGATGATAGTACATTTAGTGGACACATAAATGAATTGTTTGTCAAAATAAATAAAAATTAAAACAGTTAGGCTATCATAAAAAAGTTGCATTGTTTGCCTGATAAAATGTAATCAGGTAATCCTGAACAATGTAACTGCAATCTGATTACACATTTTTTTATTGTAATCTGGGCTGATTACAGTTACTTGATTTTTGTAATCTGATTACGTAATCCAGATTACATATAATCCATTACTACCCAACCCTGCTGACTAGACTATATGCTCGTCATATGACAAATAAATAACAAATAACCTTGAAACAATAGAGTAGCAAAGGGAAACTGCTTCTTCTGGTTCGTTGACTGTCCCAACCTTTCTCCAGTTAAAGCTCTTCTCTGTGATCTCACCCCAGTGGTGGATCCAGCATCCACTTACAGCAGAGTCCCTGCCCATTAATAGTCCCCAATCTCTTCATGTTGCCTTTAATGGACAACTGCTTTACTTTTTCACTTTTAGCACTGACTTGGCTGATTGCTATTTCATTGTATAAAATGTGTTGTGTTTGTCCCACATAGCTATCCTAAAATAAATAAGACATTGATATAGACTACATAAATGGAACTCTAACGTGCTCTGGACGAGAGTGTCTGCTAAATGTAAACATCTCTTGCCAGATGTGAACCTCAGTCGTAGTAACTACTGCATTAGGAATATATTAAATGATTGATTATATACAAAGAACATATTTAGTCATGTCATTTTTAAACATGTGAACATTGCACATTGTTTCTTAAATCAACCCCATTGAAAACATCTGGAATGTGATCAAGAGGAAGGTATGGGCACTTAGGTCTGACAACACTGCATATTTTTTGTTATTTTGACCAGTTGTCATCCTTTTCTACAAATAAATGCTCTGAATAACAATGTTTTATTTTTTACATGTATGTGAAATGTTGTCAGTATTTTATGGAATAAAACCAAAAATGTCGTTTTACCCAAACACATACCTTTCGATAGTAAAACCAGAGTTACTATGTTGGAAAATACTTCATGCTATGGTCACACAATGTATGTAATATGTCATACATTTGATCAATAAATAAAGGTTCTGGCTGAAGTGGCTCTTATCCCAGATGTGTACTGTTGGCGATCCTGGTGTTGTAATTAATGTTGGTGGTGATGTGTAGAATATTTAAGATTAAGCCTTTTTAGCTGTCAATCAAACATTCTAATTTCACCTGCTGACTGGCAAAACTGCTTGTGTAGATGCAGCAATATTATTCTAAACTATAGGCCAATTCCCATAACTTTGTGATAACAAAGGTGTTTGTCATTTGAAGGAGGGAATGGTCAAAAACTGAATGATGACTTTCACAGACTTTCAGCTTCCTGTTTATTATGCAGACCTGGTGGTCTGGTGGTCTGTTATTCTGGTGGTATGAACACATGTACCTGAATGCAACCCTCAAGATCAAGTTTCCTGTCCCAACCCTTTTAACATTCTCTCTCTTCTCCTAGTTTGTCTTTAACAATGTTTCATACTGTGCATACATATCAAGCAACACAAAGATCCTAGATCCTAAAATGTCATGTGACTGATATAATATGTATAGTATATATACTGTATATACATGGTTTTATCAGTCACATAATAATTTTAGGGTATATGATAATACTCTAATTTATGTGGATACATCATGACCATTTAAACAAACAAAGACTAACTAATGTAACTGTTTTTCCTACAGCCACATATCAGAAAAGAAACAGCCCTATTCAAGTTAATAATTGGCTTGTGCAGGGGTCATAAGTTTGATGTGCTCCCTTCTGGAATAAGGATGGCTGTCTCACACACAGCTGGGGCATTGTGAGCAGTTCTGTCATGAGACATTGAGGAGAGGAAGCAGGCAGTCATGAGTTTCTGAATAAAACAAGTCAACACTCAAGCATGGATAGTGTTAATAGAATAATTAAAAATATAAAAGTGGACAAGCCTAGGCACTAAATCAGATTTGGGCAAAAAAAGAACATCATCAATGCTCTTTTAAAATTTAAATAATTTTCTGATGCATTCAGAATTACAAATGGTACATTGACATTTTGTTCTCTTTGATATTTTATTTCAAAACACTGATACTCAAAATTCTATTATTGTAAGGCGCCATTTATTTTTACATGCATATATTTTCAACCCCAATTTACACAAATGAAAGAAATTGCTCTATCCAGGGTATGCAGTAATTACCACCTCTGAACCATTAGAGTTGCTATCACATTTTCGGGATAAAAATAAATAACTCTTTGAATCTGAAGGGAAATTAAGTTAAAGAAATACAGACAATGAAATACTAATGTATAGGTCAGGAAAAGGATACAAAATAATGTCCAAGAGTATGTATTTCCCAGTACAATTGGATCAATTTTTAGGGAGTAGAAGCTGCATCACACTGCCCAGGCATTGCCAAGAAAAATTATTTAGAAACTTGTGAGAGAAGCATATCACTAGCCAAACTGGGACTGTGGAAAAAAAGTTAAAAAAAGGACAATTTGAAAGCATTTTTGGAATCTGCAGAAAGCATGATAGTGGACGCAGTCTAAGATAGATCTTTTTGGACAAAACTCAAAGTGCTATGTATTGCGCAAACCAAACACGCCTATAGTAAAAACTGGTGGTGGCAGCATCATTCTGTGTGGGGATGCTTCTCATCAACAGGAAATGGGTTCTTGTTAAAGTTTAAACAGGAATGGATGAAGTAAAAATAAAGGGAATCCTGCAAGAGAAACTGCTTCCATATTCTTTAAAAACTGAATCTTGAGTGCTGAAGGTCACAGGCCGATGATGCCATCAGGACCACATCATCTGCAAAAAGCAGCGGTGAGATCCTCAGCCCACCGAACTGAAAGCCTGTCGGACGGGGTCCTCCAGATGTTCCCAATTCACCCGCACTACCTGTTTGGGGTTACCAGGTCTGTCCAGAGTCTTCCCCCACCCCCTTACCCAACTCACCACCAAAATATTATTTCGAGTGAAAAAATGAAACATTTCCATGGTAACCGCAAGTTTGTCTATAATGACATCATGGAGTTCCACCAATCAGAAGCATCCCTGTGGGATTGTTTAGGGTTGTGGATAATGAAGGGTTGTGGGTATTGAAGACATTGATCTCAAAACAAGTTGGTGCCCTATTAACTTTTAGCGTCTATATGAGCATATACAATCGCTTAGTCATGTCGTAGCTGGTTTTAAGTATATCATCGACGGTAACAATTTTATGGCTTATACTCCAATTGTCAATGGAGAAATTGCATTTTATTCTTACTTCCGGAGTCAGCTGTGGGCGGGACTGTTGAGGTCTATGGGGCTGCTTTGAACAGTTTTTTTCCAGTGCTTCGAAACTAAACAGTCATTGGTCATGAATGCTGCGATTATGTCCTGCCCACGGACTCTCAGCGTCTCTGGGGGTAAATGGAGGAGTGGGCTGGTGTGATGATTGGAGGGTCTGTCGACAGACTGCATCTCCTTTTGATTGACAGCAATTTTGTACTATAAAAAGCCACCGATCCTATTCGAGCTCACTCCCATTGCGGATTCTACAAGTGTAATCGAAAGACAAACTGCTGCAACCAAATTCTTGGTTAATTTGCTTGGCAAAATTGCTAGCCAATTTTCGTAATACATATCATACAACTATACACCACATTCATTGTTTCAGTTTAACCTATTTCCCTCATTTCCTCTTTCGAAATTAATATTGTTTCAAATATTACAAGTTTGAATATTTGGTGTTCCTTAAAGACATGGAGTTGGACAGTGCAATGCCTCAGCTTTACTGTGTTCTCATTAGTGGCAACAATTGGAGCTACAGTGCCTTGCGAAGGTATTCGGCCCCCTTGAACTTTTCGACCTTTTGCCACATTTCAGGCTTCAAACATATAGATATGAAACTGTAATTTTTTGTGAAGAATCAACAACAAGTGGGACACAATCATGAAGTGGAACGAAATTTATTGGATATTTCAAACTTTTTTAACAAATAAAAAACTGAAAAATTGGGCGTGCAAAATTATTAAGTTAATACTTTGTAGCGCCACCTTTTGCTGCGATCACAGCTGTAAATTGCTTGGGGTATGTCTCTATCAGTTTTGCACGTTGAGAGTCTGACATTTTTGCCCATTCCTCCTTGCAAAACATCTCGAGCTCAGTGAGGTTGGATGGAGAGCATTTGTGAACAGCAGTTTTCAGTTCTTTCCACAGATTCTCGAATGGATTCAGGTCTGGACTTTGACTTGGCCATTCTAACACCTGGATATGTTTATTTGTGAACCATTCCATTGTAGATTTTGCTTTATGTTTTGGATAATTGTCTTGTTGGAAGACAAATCTCCGTCCCAGTCTCAGGTCTTTTGCAAACTCCATCAGGTTTTCTTCCAGAATGGTCCTATATTTGGCTCCATCCATCTTCCCATCATTCCCTGTCCCTGCTGAAGAAAAGCAGGCCCAAACCATGTTGATACCACCACAATGTTTGACAGTGGGGATGGCGTGTTCAGGGTGATGAGCTGTGTTGCTTTTACGCCAAACATAACTATTTGCATTGTTGCCAAAAAGTTCGATTTTGGTTTCATCTGACCAGAGCACCTTCTTCCACATGTTTGGTGTGTCTCCCAGATGGCTTCTGGCAAACTTTAAACAACACTTTTTATGGATATCTTTCAGAAATGGTTTTCTTCTTGCCACTCTTCCATAATGGCCAGATTTGTGCAGTATACGACTGATTGTTGTCCTATGGACAGACTCGCCCACCTCAGCTGTAGATCTCTGCAGTTCATCCAGAGTGATCATGGGCCTCTTGGCTACATCTCTGATCAGCCTTCTCCTTGTATGAGCTGAAAGTTTAGAGGGACGGCCGGGTCTTGGTAGATTTGCAATGGTCTGATATTCCATATTATCACTTGCACAGTGCTCCTTGGGATGTTTAAAGCTTGGGAAATCTTTCTGTATCCAAATCTGCCTTTAAACTTCTCCACAACAGTATTTCGGACCTGCCTGGTGTGTTCCTTGTTCTTCATGATGCTCTCTGTGCTTTCAACGGACCTCTGAGACTATCACAGAGCAGGTGCATTTATACGGAGACTTGATTACACACCGGTGGATTCTATTTATCGTCATTAGTCATTTAGGTCAACATTGAATCATTCAGAGATCCTCACTGAACTTCTGGAGAGAGTTTGCTGCACTGAAAGTAAAGGGGCTGAATAATTTTGCTTGCCCAATTTGTCAGTTTTTATTTGTAAAAAAAGTTTGAAATAGCCAATAAATTTCATTCCACTTCATGATTGTGTCCCATTTGTTGTTGCTTCTTCACAAAAAAATTAATCTTAATGTTTGAAGCCTGAAATGTGGCAAAAGTTTGAAATGTTCAAGGGGGCCGAAAACTTTTACAAGGCACTGTACATGTACAGGTGTAGAAAGGAGCTTCTCCTGTTGAAAGCAGCTCAAGTCCTACACCCGTAACAGAATGAGCCATGGCTAGCTCTGCTGGCCTTTGAAAGGACACTGGTCAAGTCACTGGAAAAGAAGCCTAGTTGGTATGACAGGGTCACAGAGCATTTTCTTGAAAACGAATGTAGGGCAGAATTTACGTATAAATAAATGGACAATTTTATGATGTAGGCCGAAAATGAGCTTCCCCTCTTTGAAAGACCAGAAGGAATGGTCCAAAATTCCTCCTGACCAAGGGCATGGGAGTGAGTTTGATATTGGGGGGGGCACATTATACATTTTTCACAATTTTTTTGGGAGAGAACACATTTCCTGCCTCCAACATTGGGGGGGATATGTCAACCCCCCCCCTACACACACACACACACCGCCCCCGCTCCTACGCCCTTGCTCCTAACCGTTGTGCAGTTCTGATCCACAACTACAGGAAACATTTAGTTTATGTTTTTGCTGCCAAAAGATGGACAACCAGTTATATATCATTGTGTTCACTAAAGATATGCTATGGTATAACTACTTTGTGACATTCTGTTTGTGTTATTAATAAGCAGACTGCCGTTTGTCTATTGGTGTGACTTAACCATTTTATGACCAATATATGTGCAGAATCCAGATAATTCCAGCATTCACATATTATCTCCTACCACTGTACAGTACATGGGAAATAATTGATTTTGCTTAAAAAATACTGTTTATGAGCGCTTATTTGAGTGCCAATTTTAATATTATACACGAACAATCAGTTATAAATACCCAGATGAACAAACTCCTCCAGTGAGAAGTACAGTATTGCTGTTGCTAAACATGCTGATCACACAACTACAGGAACTGCGCTGTCAGAGCACAGAGAAAGGGTGTGTTCGGTACACCAAGAGCATTGCTGCTGTTAGTCGATAACGCTATAGGCGATCAGAGGGGGAACACAAAATAATAGGAGACTACCTACGTCGGTGGTCGAACCGATGCACCCGACGTTCCCTATAACGTGTTATCCAAATGCGACAGACTACTATCAAATGCTAACGGAATCTAGCTGACCACAGTTGGAGACGGCACATTCAACGAATGTAGCAACTCACACAGTAAGTTTATACGATATATCTACGAATCAACATTCCTTTGTGTTCAAATAATATAACGTTAAATATTTACAGAATGTACATCTATTGGCCTAAACCTTGTATTGGCTTATTTTATTAGGCTATTAAAGAAAGACGTTATTGACACGTAAACTTTATGTAGAGATATTATTAATTCCAGTGGTTTCGTACATCCTATGATAAGATGTACAACATTTGCACCACCTATTGGTTACATTGAAAGGGAACATGCGTGAAATAGGTGTGTGACCTTACCTTCTGTAGCCTAGTTACAGTGTGGACACCTCACTCATCAGGCGTAGGTCAATGTTTGCTTTGGTCAGAGGCAGTTGTATCATGAATGGAAGTCATTCAGACCTTGGAAAAACCTTTGGTTTGTTTTAATGTGGGAAAAGTAAGTCAGGGCATAGAAAATCCTCTTGAAACTATTGTAACCTTTCGCATCTAATTACAAATAGTAAGTTGCACTAATGGTATGTGTGGCCTTACGACTAATATGGAATTAAACGTATTTGTTCCAAAATGTGATGTGATTGAGTTAATGAATCTCTCAAATAATAAAACTATTCTATAACAGAAGCTGCCTTACGCATAAACATATGTTTGTTGTTGAAGCTTATATTTTTATGTTTAGGTAGCCTATACCCTTACACGTACAGATAGAAATGAAGTAAAAATGTTGTTACTTTCATAAACCAGTTTTAAGGTCATTATTTGAGGAAGAACAATGGTATGAGCCATTTAATAGGAGAAAAAAAACCAGATGTTCGAGCATATTCAGATGTACATATTTAGATGTACACCAGACCTGATTTTTTACAGAATACAAAGAAACATATTCATTATTGTGAATCAGCAATATATTACAAATCACCAGTCTCACATATCAACAGTCTTTAAATAGATATAATGGTTTGGTCAACCTCTCTGTCCAGATCTCCTCTTCCTGTAACAGTGTTTTCTAGATTTTTATCTTGGCATTCAAAATACCAGAGAGGGAAGAGGGAAACTAAAGGAGGGTCTGGCAGTCAAATTCACTGCTGGTCCTGAGCCCTGTGACATGTAAATCATGTAAACAAATGCTCTCGCTAAATGATCCACCACCACTACAGCTTTGGTATACTAGAATTTATATTTTTTTATGAAGCTAAAGTAATGTTTAAAGTTCACGAACTATAAAATGATATTGGTACTGTGCTATCTTCTCTCATTCCCTGAAGTATTTCGAAGGTTGCCAGTTCGATTCCCAACTGTGCCAAATGGCATTGTATCCTTGAGCTAGGCACTTTACCCTAAGCTGCTCTTGGGGGATGTCCCTGTCGCTCTGGATAAGAGTTTCCGCTAAATGAAAATGAAAATGAAAAAGTAAATATATTAAAAAAGTAAATATACTTCTATTACTAAACAAAAACAGAAGGCTAACAAGTTCAAGCATTTAGTGCCTTTCATAATCTCCACCAGGCTAGAAGAGGACGGGCTACCCCACTGAGACTAGCTCCTATTAAGGTTTCTTCTATATGTTCCAGCTCTACTAGGAAGGATTTCCTAGCTGCTCTGCTTCAATTGTTGTTGATTTCTCTTTGGGGTTTTGGGCCGGGTATTTAAAAAAGCCAGCTGCTGATGTAAGAGCTTTATAAAATAGATTTGATTGTTTTTTGTGTTCCCAGCTGTTGGCGCCATGCTCCCTCGTAGTATGCGAACAATTGGGATGGACCTGCCAGGGGTGGAGTCCAGGGATGTGCCCCTCATTGGCTACCGGCCTTTAGCACCTGATGATGTCCCCCTCAGCAGTCAATCCGGACCACTAACTGACAGTACAGGACTGAACATGTTTGAGGTTGGAACTACAACATTGTTTAATTAACTTAATTAGGAACATTTCAGAAACTGTAAACAACCCTATAGCAGGTGTTTTATTGTGATGGTTGAGGCATCAAAGTGCAGTTGCACTTTAACCTGTAAAGTTCTGGAGTATGGAGGACCAAGTTTGCCAAAATAATAAATAAATAAATATATGCAATTATGCATCAATAAAAATATACATAAAAATATACATAAAAATATAAATAAAAATATACATAAAAATGTACATAAAATTATAATAAAAATATACATAAATGTATAAAGTTATTTACTTCCCTATTTATTTATTTCTGTGATCATTTATTTCAGTATTTATTTATTTTTAGATTAATTTATTTCCATATTCTTTTATTTCAGTGTTAATTTATTTCCATATATATTTATTTCTGTATTTCCACATCCTTAAGCTAATGATTGAGCGTGACTTAATCGTTCAGCCATAGCAATCAAGCCAAGAGCGGGAGATAGAGACAGATTTTGAACGTAAAAACGCAGCTGGGGAGGAACTAAGAATACGACACAGGGTTGGTTTGTAGGATACAGGATTCTTTCAGCAACCCCAAAAAGAGATTCAATGTCACAAACAGACAATCCTGATAACAAATAACTTTCCACAGCATCCATTGGCAACGGGCTGTGGCAGGGTATGGCTTGGTTTGGCTACAGCCCCACCAAGAATCGTGTTAGCCCCACCATGGAATATCAACTGTGCTGACTTAGTTGCGTTTTTTTTGTCACTCACCTGTTGTGCTCCGTTAACTACCGTAGCTTGCTCTCTCTCTCCGTCAATCTCTTAGTTTCTGTGTGTGTGTGTGAGTGTTGACGACTACGGAACATTGCAAAGGCAGTTCTGTTCTTTGATGAAATGGGTAGGCTACAACATAGAAGAGACTGGAACTGGCATCTGATCCTATTACCACTAGAATCAATCTTCAAAAACAAAATATAGTATCTATATTTTTGCATCGATCTGCCCGCCCTTATTGGGTGTGCAGTGGACAGGTATGCCAGACAAAGTGAACAAGTTCAAATAGCACGAATAGGCTATTGCCTAAACTCAGTAGTAGTGACTGTCCACGTCTGTTGCTCTTGATGAATTTTTGCGTTTGAAAGAAGGAGTCAGTCTGGCGTGGTATTTCTAGCTACTGGGAAGGGTGTTATGCTCTATTCCAGCGATATTCATTCCTGCTCCCGTGAGCCGCCATTCCGTAAATCTTCTGTCCAACCCCAATTGCGACTAACCTGAGTTAGCGTTTCATCTTAATAATGATTAATGTCATCTGTGCTAAATTTGGTTTGGAACAATAACCTATAGAATTGCGGCTCACAAGAACATGGTATGAATATCGCTGAACTAAAGCAACCAATTTGTGTTGCTGGCTATACTGCTTCAAGTGCCTAAGGATTTGACACTATATTTGGATTAAACACATCCTTTAAACATTTATCCATAGCACATGTTTCCGCACGAGTGATAATTTAGTATTTATGAGACAATATATTAAATAAAAAAATAAATAAGGAAATGATATTGATTAATACATGTATAATTTTATATTTTTATGTATATTTTTATGTTATGTTATTTTTATAAAATTTATTTTTATAAATATTTTTATTAATGCATATATTTATTTATTTATTATTTTGGCAGACTTGGTCCTCCATACTGGAGGGAAGTGTTTCCTGTTTTCACATGAAGGTGTGATAATAATGTCTTGGATACTGTTTTTCACATTTTGGAGCTGGATGTGTAATATGCCTTTTTTAATATGCTGTTTACATGTGCATAAACTCTAAGTAGCATCACCATTATACATCAGTCATGAAACCCCAAGGTTGGAAGTGATTTCCTACAAAACCATGGTATGATCTATATGAGAAAAAACATGCATTTTAACAGTGATAAAAATTATAAGAAATGTATATGTTTTGACTGAATATTAAAAATAACCCAAATTATATTTGAAATTAACTTTAATTAAGCTATATCATTTTTATTTATAGTGTTTATATAGATGATTAATCTAGTTTTGTTTAATCATACCAAAATAATGTTGTTGACTGCTCCTACTGTGCTCCTACTGTATTTTCTGGCCCAATCATACATTGAAGGAAAAAGCATTGAAAGCAACACCTCAAGTTGGTTCACAGACTCAAAAGTTTGATGTAATTCAGGAAGGAAAGCTGGCTAATCAATAGCCTAGGGAAGAATTGGCTATTTAGTGTCCAATCAGCATTGATATTTTCAGTGATTGGTCCACATTTATACCATGTTGGACTTTGCCTACCTGGTTTTAACACAGAAAAGCTGATTTGAAAATTTGTATTTAATTAAACCTGCACTATCTTACTTTTTTTTAACTACAAAAACATACACACTGTGTTTTAGGACTTGTAAATGTTAGGGAGTGGCAAACTGGATCCAAGGGTTGAAGAGTAATAGAATAATACAAAATATAGAGAATATTTGCATAGCAAAGTAAAAATTTCACAATATCTAACAAGCAGGCAATGTATATTATGGACAAAATAATAATGTGTATATAAACCAATTGAGAGTTTCCTTGGCTGTGTGTTTGGGATTGTCTTGCTGAAATATCCATTCTCATCATCCTGGCAGATGGCTGCAGATTTATGTCAATAATGTCTTGGTACATTTGTTTATTCATCCTTCCTTCAAATATGTGAAGTTTGCCAGTACCATTTGCTGAAAAGCAGGCCCCCACCATGATGTTCCCACCTCCAAACTTTACTGTTGTTATGGTGTTTTTAGGGTGATTGCCATTACTCATACAAACATGGTGTTTATTATTATTATCACATCCAAACAGTTAAATTTTGCTCTCATCTGACCACACTATATACTCCCAGTATTTCACTGGCTTTTCCAAATCTTGTGCAACATACTTTAAATGAGCTTCAACATGCTTTTTTTCAGCAATGGAGTCTTACGTGGTGAGCGTGCATACAGGCCATGGCAGTGGTGTGCATTACTTAATGTTTTCTTTGAGACAACAATACCTGCTAATTGCAGGTCTTTTTGAAGCTCTCCACAAATGATGGGCGCAGATGGCTCAGTGGGTAGGGTGTCAGACTTGTAGTCAGAAGGTTGCCAGTTCAATTCCCGACTGAGCCAAATGTTGTTGTGTCCTTGGGCAAGACACTTTACCCTATTTGCTCCCAGGTCGTTGCTGTAAATAAGAAATTGTTCTTAGTCAACTTACCTGGTTAAATAAAGGTTAAATTAAAATAAAAATGGTCCTTGGCTCTTGGACAACTCTTCTGATTATTCTTTTCACTCCCCTGTCAGAAATCTTGCGAGGAGCACCTGGTCGAGGCAAATTTATGGTGTAATGATTGTCTTACCACTTCTGTATTATGGCCCCAACAGTGCTCACTGGAACATTCAGAAGCTTA
>JACXGM010015175.1:0-21533 GCA_016801145.1 Umbra pygmaea | reverse complement strand
CTAAACCTTGCATAAATATGGGCGTGATATTTAAATTACGATGGAATTTCAACCGTCTGATTTATCAACACCCGTTCATTCGTACGCTGGAATTGGAGTGATACGAATTTTTTGTAAATCACACGTGAGTCTCGTCGTAAGATGATTTCTGCGCTCAGATCTACACTGGTTTCTACGCACGTTTGATAAATGAGGGCCTGTGTGTGTTGTTTTTAAGGTAATATTATTTTGTCTGCTATAATGCATCAGGAGCATGATTAATTATAGAGGATATAATAATATATACTTCCCAATACGATAGCGTTATACGTTTCTGTACATGAAAAAATGAAAGCGCAAGTTAATATCACAGTCATCATAAATGTCCAAGGGTTGTCCTTTTAAATGAAGAACGCGTTGCAGACGCAAAACAGGGAGCCGGTATATTTCGCTTCTCATTGCCTATATCTCCCCACCTTTCAAAACGAAGCGCCACGCTCTGGTTGCGCATGTCAACGGCGCCACGTGATTTAACTAATATAGGCTATATATGCGTTAAAAAAAAACTTCTTAACCATTTAACTGATAGTATTAATCGGTCAAATGTTTTACTTTCGGTTAACGGTTAAACGGTCAATATGAGCATCCCTAATCCTGACAAATGTCAGCTAACCTTAACATTACCTAGCATATCGGTTGTTGATACACTAGCACAGGCTGCTAATAAATACAAAGTTAGACTCACGTAGTCCGTTTGCTTTGTTATAACGATTATAGAAGTGAATAGAGACCTACCCAGCTTTGCATGAACAGTGGTGCTCCTTGATATTGATAGTCCCAGCCCCTTAGTAGGATATGCGGTGATACATTTTTTGAATGTGACCAGTACAGTATGCTTTTGCCTCTGTTTGGATGCCTTGTTGTTCATTGCGTTTCGTATATTGCAGCCCCATTTGCCTACTTCTAGTATTGGACACTTTATTTGCAGCTTTATAAAAGTTAGATAAAATTTCTGCAGGAAGAGGTGTCCCAGCATAAGCGATGTTGATACCAAACCAGAGCCCAGATGAAGTTGTCGGGCGTAGCAACAGTAACTAAGGGGGGTGGGGTTTAGCCAAAGGTGAATCCTAGGGCTGTAACGATCTGCGTTATAAAACCGATATCGCGACACTCAGACCCACGAACCTGTGTCACGGTCTGAGAAGGCAGAATCGCGACACACTTCTTCCATTTCTCAGAGTTATCCTTCCTGTCCAGATCTAATGCAACCACATCTTTAAATTACTATTAGTATTACTTGAAGTGAACATTAAAATACGTAGACCTACACCACAAAACTAGTTGAGGATAAATTATTTAATTTTACCTGTAAGCATCCTCCAATTACGTGTCATCTGACTACCTTTCCAATCATGTGACGCCTACCTGCAAAAATTTAGCTAGTTGAATAATGTGTCCGCAGATCATCAAAAATACTTAAATAATCTTATTTTTGTTTTCCAGAATTTAAGCTCTAAAAATGTCTCAAAGAAATTCGACATTCATGCTATTTTTGTTCAATTGTATTTTGTCGAAAGAAGCCATAAACACTTTCTCTGAGAAACATTTAGTTAGCAACTGCTGGCAGAGTATAGTAATAGCAGGTGATTATGGCAGCTCCATGCGTTTACCTCACAGCTAACGCAGCTAATTTATTCATTAGTTACCTTATAAGCTTCGTCTGTTCGTGAGTATTGTTTATGATATTTTATTTGTGTCCTTGCAGCTCTGTTTACTGAAACATATTTCTTGTGATCAGTTTTAAATCGCGCATCTCTCAGTACATCAAAGCAACGAAAATAACGACCCACTCATTGAGCAGTTAATCTCCACGTTCTCATTCTGTTTCATTCGCGCAGCGCAGACAGTGTGGAGCCATGTATTACATTTGAACAATTCTTTCTACCGACTGAACAGCCAGGCTTTGTGGAGTTTATTCTAATTAGTTTGAACTGCTGGTCGCGAGTGTGAAACAGAAGCCATTTAATTTACATTGTAAATGTAAGAGAACTTGATTGAAGGATTTTCGACATGCCCGAATCATCTCCACAATGGAGTTTAGTTCCGTTTGTCTTTCAACAGTATTTTGTTACAAAGACAACATAAGTGTTATAGCTTTGGCTGTTCATTTATTTTACTTAGGTATATTGTTAATAATTAGCATAGTTAATATTGTACTTTGGTCAGTTTATACAGGTTTTTAAATTGTTATTTACAAAAAATATCAATTTTTTTTCTCTCAACCCTCATCCCCAAAAAAATAATAGAGGTTTGTATCGAACCGTGGGTCAAAAATCGTGATACGAACCGAATCGTGAGTTTGGTGTATCGTTATAGCCCTAGTGAATCCCATATTGTTCCCTTGCGCACCCCCCCCCACCCCCCCGGGCAACAATCGCCTGAACTAAGGCATTTTCTGGGGGAAACCCTGTATAGGGACATGTTGGCTGCACTCTACTTTAGGGATTCACTCCAATACCTGGGAGCCTTAGAGGGTGTGTCGTGGTCACCTCTAGTTGGTCTGTCAATGAAAGACACCTTTCATTTACGAAACACAGGAGTCTGCTCTCACAGGATGTGTGTATCTCAGTGCCTGGTCATGGGGAAGTCCAACAGAGAACATGGAGCTGGATGAGACTTGGCTCACATTCTTCACATTTTCTCGACAATGAAACATTCTCCATTATGTCTCCACTTCCAAAAAATGTAATATTTTAGTATGCAGTTAAAGTTAAAGCTTCAAAGGGTTGACATAAAACAAAATATCGTCCACCAGTTGGATCGCGAACAATATGCAAATAGCCACATGCTAGAAGGCAGCGGTTTGATCTATGGAGCTCACCTTGTCCTCTCCACTGGGATTCATGAGCAACAGTTTTAATGCATCTTTGATTAGTTCAGGTTAAGTCGTTTTTTTGTGTATGAAAACATTACCTCATTATTTATTTTAAAAATATTTTGCACAATTGTGACAATCAATGTCACTCCTCTGGCGCAATAGTAAATAACAATGAGTTGTGTCATGCACATTGTAACGTCAAGCTAACTGTTCACTGAGCCCTGGCTACACGGTTTACTCATAGCCCTAGATTTAAATCTAGCATTGTCTTTCAGTGCTTTGGTTTGGTTAGAAAATTAACTCCTTTTTATTGCTGCAGCTGCAATGCCCGTTGTGCAATGCTAATACTTAGTGGGGAATATTCAGGTCACCAAACTTGATCGACCTTGTTAAGGTTCTTACACAATATTTGTTTCTGAAACCTGTTTTTAATCACAATGTTAACGAGTTTGACTGAGCTAGGCTTCATACCCTAATTAAAGAGAGGAATGGGAAGATATTATTGTGCCTCACCCGACTACCCTTGACCTAAATTACTGAGTCATTTTGTCTGCAGTGGTTTTTATTTAATTTGTTATAGCTTTAGTTTGTTTGTTCACACAGAAGCTTGTAAAATGGGACAGTGAAAGTAACAAAGCCGGTCCTGTAGCTAGTCTCAGTGGGCTGTGCAGTCCTACATTTCACTCACATTATGACTACTAGCCTTCATTTACTAAGAAATACTGTTTCTCTCCTACTTACTCCACCAACTGGATCCTGGTCTAAGGGCCAAACTGGTTTTCCCTGAACTTGGGACAGCCTACACCAATGTTCCCACATGTTTCAAACATACACTGAGGGGGGCTGACCTGTGTGGTGAGGCTGTGGGTCACATCAAGGCACTGCCCGCATGCTGGTAGTTAGTCCCACTAACACTGATCACTACTCAAGTCAACGTTATGAAGTACCAATAATATTTGTTTGCGGACTAAACAGGTTTTAGCATTTAGGATCCAAGGAGCCTGCTTCATGTGGGTAATGTTGAGGTTTGAATTACTAGTGTTAGTTTGCCTGAAACGATGGTGAAAACTGTTGCTTATTTTGAATATGTTTTGAGACCAGGCCTTGGTTGGTTCACTGAAATTTCTCCTATTTCCCATGCCTGCCCCTGTAGAACCAATGTGGTGATGAACTACTCTGAGGTAGAGTCCAAGGTAAGGGAGGCCACTAACGATGACCCATGGGGACCTTCAGGACAGCAGATGGCAGACATCTCTAGGTAAGTGCTGTAGACTCTACTTGTGACACACCAGGGAGAAAACAGTTCTTCGATCTGAATTCTGTTTCCATGTAGTCTGACTCCTCTTGCCTTCTCTGCCCAGATGTACGTTCATGTACGAACAGTTTCCAGAGGTGATGAATATGTTGTGGGCCAGGATGCTTCGAGACAATAAGAAGAACTGGAGGAGGGTCTACAAGGTCAGAGACAATCTATAACCTGTCGCAAGCATGCCACAGCCTTACCGCTTACCAGCGGCCCTGTCTGGCCCTGTATTTGATCAGGAGCTACCGTAGCAAACCCTTCTTCCTGCAAAGTAGGCTTACCTGACTGAAGTACACAATAGGAAGCTGCATCATTTGAAAATAATAGCATTAGCCTTCCGATTAATCAAACACTGGCACATTAATATTTGTCTAGATGCACTACAGTTAAGGGGGAATTATACTGAAAAAACAACGCTTTTTTTCCTGACCCCTAAGCCGTGTCTTGTAATTTGTTTTATTCATTGACATAGATTCCAAACATCTAATTTAGTTTTGTTTTTCCTCCTATAAGTTGATTAATTTGAGGGAAAAACTATTCCCAAGCCAGCAAAAAAACATCTGAGTATAATTTTTTATACTTAACTGAATTCGGTAATAATAAAATAAAAAAATCAATTTTTGGGGTGTCCTAACGCTCAATAAAATTGATTATTTAACTGTATTTAAGCAGGGTATGTTGACAGAAACTACCAGTACATTTTAGATGAGAATGTGTGTAATTGAAAGCAAAAGATGTTAGATGTCGCTTTATGGGCCCTGGCAGTGCTCCTCCTGTTCATCACACAAAGGAGCAGATATCGGTTTAGCTGCTGGGTTGATGACCTGTCCGGGTTTCCTCGTGTAATGGCGTGTTCTGGTATCATCTCCATGCTCTGTACTGGGAGACACAGCATACCTTCCTGCGACAGCGCGTATGGATGTGCCATCCTGGAAGAGCAAAATGCAAAACTGAAGAGGAATCAGTTATTTAGTTTACCTTTATTTTACCAAGCAAGTTTACCATTATTTTACCAAGCAAGTTTACCTTTATTTTACCAAGCATTTGCAACAACGACCTGGGGAGAAGGGGGGGAGAAGGGAATGAATGAGCCAATTGAGAGAGAGGGATGATTACGGATGTTGTGCCGTTCATATCGCGTCACCAATCGGTGCATTTAGTTGCCAATAAATGGTCTATACCAGTCCCTGGGTGGTGCTAGGCCAAAGCCAAACAAACCACTTGTTAGGTACAGTCTGTCAACTAAATATCATGAATAGGCGTATTATAGAGCTGGGCGATATGGAAAAAATGTAATATCATGATATTGTTGACCAAATACCTCAATATCAATATTGCGGCGATATTGTAAGGTTGATAATTGGTGCTTACAAATAAACATTAACACATTGAGATTTTTGATAAATGATCATCATTGATGTGTATATAATAAATAAGTGGGGTAAAGGCAAATAATAGAAAAGCTAGAACAGTCTGGTAAGATCAGAAAATTACATCACTTTACTGTAATCCAGCCTTTAAAACAAGGAAAATATAACACTTTTGTCATGTCACGATATTACGATATCCAAAATCTAAGACGATAATCCGTCTAATATCACGATATCGATATAATATCGATATTGCCCAGCCCTAGCCTATTATGAATAGTAATATTATTGGCCATTAATGTATTAGATATGTGTTGTCTGACTGTATCTTAGATCATAGCTTTTGTGACTAGCTAGACATTTTGCGATGCAAGGAAATAAGGGGAGTACTGGCACCTATTTTTTTCTTTCAAGCACAGGTATCATGCAAATGGCTGTAATTTATGTTTTGATTGAGGCAAAGAAAAGATGACGTTTGTATTACAGTATTCTATGAATTCAAATAATACCTATGTCAAGCACATTGGTTCATTGTAGACAGCTGTGGACTAAATTATGCCATCGTTCCATTGCTGGATGTTATTTGTCCAAATCAACACAAAAATGGTCTCTGAATAAACCCATCAGTCTGTTTTTCAAGCGATAAAAATGAATAGCTTTGTTTTTATAAGACCACTGGAGAATTGTAGAAACTACAGTTCTGGCCAATCTCAAAATCTGCAAGACGTGTCTAATTAATAGTAAAACTAAGCATATTAAACATTAATTAAACCTTTCCATAGTTTTCTCACTTTTATTGTTTTATTGCTTTTCTACACCATTAAATATTCAACGGTTTATGCGCACACTGTGCTTTAGCAAGGCATAATATTCTTTTTATCTGGCTTTTTAATCGGCCGGCTTAATTTCTGTGACACCGGGCCTGGGCTGGCTTGGGTCAGACCTGGCTCAGTTTTCAGGCCGGATGACAACCATACTCTGCCTAGTTTTAAGTTCAACTTAGTGCAGATCCAATGATGGATAGAGACGATCTTCCCTGCCTGCGCAATTGAAAACAGCCCCTCCCCCACCTCACAAAACGAGTGTTTCTAATTCCATTGACAAAGCTGTCAAACCAGTTTATCCATGCATATTGCCGTATTTTATGTTATGTTTTGAGGAAATAGATTATTTCCAGGGCAAATGCTATGAATGAATGTGCACCCTGGAGCTCCCTGGCAGCCATTCATTCTTTTAAAAGGTGCCACTGAAATTTTGTTAAACCAGCTACAACACTGTACAGCTCCGTCCTTTTTCCACAACTGTATTCGACGACATCTGTAGGTTGCCATGACGGTATAAGGGCCAGATTGGAAATTTGTCCTGTTCACCGGGGATAACACCCCTACTTTTACAAATGGTTCAATGAGATCTTTAGTGACCACAGAGTCAAACCCGTTTAACCTCCCATCTGAAAGCCTGCACACTATACAGGGCATTGGGAATGATCTTTAGACCAGAGCAAAGAGTGCCCCCTACTGGCCCTCAACACTGCTTCCAGCAGCATTGGTCTCCCTTCCAGGAACTAACCAGGCCTGACCCCCGTAGCTTTAGAAGCAAACCAGCAATGCAATACAGGGCCAAACATTCCCTTTTTGGGGGTTGTCTTGCTGTTGCCTCCGGTGTACCTGTTTTCACTTTCATTTGGACCAAAACAGGAGTCTTTGATTCACAATCGCTTATGCTTCCTGACTAGACAGATGTTTTTAAGCAGTGTATATTAAGGGTTGGAAATGCTTGTCATAACCTGTCCTTATCTAAAGCCATAGCTATCCATCTCCCTCCAGACTCAGAAGATCAAGGTCTCATCCTTTTAGCCTATGCTGTTGCTGACCTACGTCACCGGGAGGGCATAAGAGATGATAACCTTTATAGGCTTAACGATGAGCTCAAAAGCAATTCTAACCAGTTATTCTGTATCTCTCCTCAGTCTCTGCTGTTGCTGGCCCACCTCATCAGGAATGGTTCCGAGAGGGTTGTTACCAGCGCAAGGGAACACACCTATGACCTAAGATCTCTAGAGAGCTATCACTTTGTAGGCAAGTACTCTTTGCTGGCTGTCTTTTTTTGTCTACATTTATAATATGTTTAGTTGTGTTGTTGTACGTCAGTCAGCAAGTACATAAGTTTGTGTGTTTTGTAATGTTAGTTTAGATCAGGGACACCCAATCCTGTTTTTGGAGATCTGCAATCCTGTAGGTTGTCTTCACCCTAATTTAGCACACCTGATTCTAATATTTGCTAAATGAAAGCAGAATTGTGCAACTCAACTTTGGTTAGAGAGAGAACCTCCAGGACTGTACAGGTACAGGGTTGGGCAGCTCTGTTTTAGACTGGAAAAGGCCAATGTCCTGTCAGGGTTTTTCATATGTTGCACTTACGTCACTAATCCATTTTCATCAGTGTTATCAATATTCTACAGACACTGCAGCAATATTGCTGATCGAAAGCAGAACGTACGCTAATTACTTTGAATTGGGGCTAATGACTTTTGTCTAAAATACATTGTAATTCCTTTAAGTTTAATTGGTAAAGTTAGCAAAAATGTAAAAGTCAACTTGCATCATGTCTTCAAATTCACTTCTGTCAACTGGCTGGCACAGTGGTTTTCAAAGCTCCCTTGGGGGACCCCAGATGTTCCAATGTTTAGCTGAAGCACTAAACTAGCTCACCAGATTGACTAATCAAGAGCTTGATGATTTCTAGATGAGAAAGGTTTAAATAGATGGACCAGCTGGAAATCTCTAGAAAAGGCTGGAAAACCACTGAGCTAGCGATGTCTATGGAAAATATAAATGTTTTTGCGTAGATGTAAAATAAAAATAAAATGCTGTTTGTAAAATTTGAGCTGTAACAATAGAATTACTTTCTCTTTCAAATAATCAGCTTACAAATGCTGTAAAAACTGTATTTACACTGGAAGCAGAACTTGTCATGTCCTCATTGTAATTCCTGTTCAAATGGCAAAATTTGTACTGCCTAGTGTAGGAAGTCTTTGTCTAATTTAAACTGCCTTTTCCAATTTTAAAAATGTCATGAATTACATGTTGTACAACTTTTGGAAGCTTGGTCACTGAAAGAGAATGTAGTTCTGTTTTCACCTTCAACACAGTGCACTTCATGAAAACTGAACTATATGGCTGAAAGTATGTGGACGTCTGACCATCGCACCCATTTTAGCTTTTTGGACATCCCCTTACAAAACCATGGACAATATTATGGAGTTGCCCCCCCCCCCTTTTCTGTCTGCCGCTATAACAGCTGCCACTCTTCTGGGAAGGCTTTCCACATGTTTTTGGAATGTATGCTCTGCGAGCAGGGGCCCCAATATGAACAGGGGCCCCAATATGAACAGGGGCCCCAATATGAACAGGGGCCCCAATATGAACAGGGGCCCCAATATGCTGAAACTGGAAAGGGCCTTCTCTGGTGCCACCGTTGGAAGCACTCAATCATCTTAAATGTCTTTGTATCCTGTAGCATTAAGATCACCCTTCACTGGAACTAAGGCCCAAACCCTGAAGTAGAGTGTCTATACTTTAGGATAGTGTATATTTAAATGTTTTATGAATTTCAACTCTAATACACAGTCGATTCATTGTCAACTTTTCCAACTACAAACATCTACCATTTTATACAAATAGCTGTAGCTTCTTCTAAACTTGTAATGGTGAAATTCTAAATGCTATGCAATGAAAACAACCAGATATCTCTGAACTGGGGTCAAGGTAACACATTTTTAAGCCTGTTAAAATCTAAATTATGACATAATAGGTGAATATTCACTTTGTTAAATCTGTTTTTGACTGGTCATCACTATTGGCATCCTATCCAGATGCGTGTGCGTGTGCGCGTGTGTGTGTTGCTTTTCCATAGAGTTTAATACCCTTCATGTCAGGCTTTTAAATCCACTGTTCAACTGATTAGCGTTTAATCATTTACTTCCTCTGTAGACGATAACGGTAAGGACCAGGGCGTGAACGTTCGTCAGAAGGTAAAGGAGCTAGTGGACCTCATCCAGGATGACGACCGGCTGAGGGAGGAGAGGAAGAAGGCAAAGAAGAACAAAGACAAATACATTGGCGTCTCCTGTGACAGCATGGGTGGAGGTTTCAGTAGATACTGTACGTTACTCCTGACTCTCTCTCACACACACACACACACACACACACACACACACACACATATATACATACAGAGATGCACACATTGTCAACACCCTCTGTGTTCCTCTACTCCTTTTCAGCGGGTGACCGGTACGACTCAGGAGGCTCTGGGGTGGAGGGGAGCAACAGGGGAAAGTGGGACGAAGACTGGAAGAAAGACCAAGGCCAGTTTCCATTCAGTGAGAAGCTTGGTGAGATCAGTGATAAGATTGGCAGCACCATCGACGAAACCATCAATAAGTTCAGGAAGCAGGGCAGAGACGACTCACCTGAAAGATTCAGGTAAGGCAGGACCCAGGCAAATGTAGACCGAGCGGCGCAGGAATGAGAGACACAATCTAAGTTATGCTTATCCTGTTAACAACCTGCAAAAAATATATGTATTTCTTCCTCATTTGTTTTAATTTTGACTGTTTGCGTCCTTACTGGTCTCCATAGTGACCACGAGGAGGAGCGAGATCGTGCGTCACGGAATGGCCAGCCCAGGAGGTCAGAGTTCAAAGACGAGGAGGAAACTGTGACAACCAAGAGTGTCCAGATCGTCCAGGCAACGGAAACTACGGCAACGAGGAAGAGAGGGGGGGTTCCGTCCAAAAAGGTGGACCTGGGAGCAGCCGCCAATTACACAGGAGACAAGAGTCCCAGTACTTCAGCCAAACAGGTTTGTGTGGGTATGTTTTGCTCCCATACTGCCATCTGGTGTTGGCAAGGAGTAAAGCATGTCTCTCTGCGTTCCAGACTCCATCACCAGCTGTTCCCAAGCCCTCCAGTAGTGGTTTCGCTGACCTGCTGATGGTTGACACCGGGTCCAGCCAGCCTGCAGCTGCCTTGGGTAGACACACACAGACACACACAGACACACACAGACACACACAGACACACACAGACACACACAGACACACACAGTCTAGGCTAGGATGCAGGGTGAGAGTAGCTAGTGTTGTCCTGTTTGACTACAGCATCAGCACAGTGTTGGTAGCAGGCTTAGGTGACGGGGAGCGGTTCACTCATCACATGTCTGTATCTTTCCAGACCTGATAGGGGGCTTTGCCGACTTCTCCTCTCCTGCCGCATCTGTCAGTCTCTCCACAGCACCTGGTGAGTTCACCGTAGAAAGCTCTAGAATATTCAGAGTGACCATATGGAGCCTGCTACCTGCTCAACATAATGAGAACAGACACATCTCAGCTCCTGTTAGATATGACTGTTACAGAGGAGCCGCCCTACACATTCAAGTCCTTTAGCCACAGCTACTCTTACTGAGAGCGTGCACTTTCATACTATTTGTCCTAAGCCCTCGTGAGAATTAAACCCACAACCCAAGATTTAAAAGCACAATGTATCACTTCCTGATCTACACAGTCAGCTGAACATGATTGTAAATCCAGCTTATTTTTTTATTATACTTAAAATGTCATACCTACCTGTGTGTGATCTGTGCCATGACAGATTAAAAAATAACTCAAATCCAACCTTTTATACCATATCTGATACCAATTCAATTATTTTCCTTGCGATATCTAATATGTCAAGGCATGTTTCAAACCACATTCATATGTGGTACTAAACCAGATTCATATCTGATGTTTGGCTATTTGACATGTCTGAACAGTCACGTGTGAATTATTTGGCACAAAGAACTTTTTCGTCAGTCCCAATGCAACAGTTTGTTTCAGATGTCTGTATTGGTCCCTGAATAAGAAAGACTATGGGGATTTGGAGAATGAAGACGTTGGCACAGTCAAAATCTCTGAACTAAGGAAGTTCTAATATTTTTCAAATCCTACTTGATTTATTATAACAGGCCCACAATGTAAAAACCAATATGTTCAATTTTTAAATGGTTGTTTTGCTGCTTGACATTTAGAATTGTGTAATTTTCATGCTGAGAATTTGTGCTGCATCTGCTGGTAGGCTAGCTAACTAACATGAAGAAATCATTGGGTGTGGTAGAAGTCAGATAGGTGTGGTGAAATACAATTAGCCTACATCTAGATTTATAATGTGACTGCCATGACATTTTCATTGTTTACACATCGAGACCTCACTGTCTCAAAGCAGATATGTCCCATTTGGTCACTTGCTGTTTGGGGAGTTAGTATTTGGGGAGTTAGTATTTGGGGAGTTAGTATTTGGGGAGTTAGTATTTGGGGAGTTAGTATTTGGGGAGTTAGTATTTGGGGAGTTAGTATTTGGGGAGTTAGTATTTGGGGAGTTAGTATTTGGGGAGTTAGTATTTCAACTTGCAGTTATGGATTTGTGCATCAAGGCCTGCAGTGTGAACAACTCTTGGGGCTCTAGCAGTTAATCCAAACTAGCTGTTATTAGCAGGGTTTGGCTGATTATAAATATCACAGAATGAATTCATCACTTCTGTTTCTGTGTTCATTTTATTTTTGTATTATATTTGTGTAAGTCGTTCATTTGTATGGAATGCTGTATTTGGTGAGATTAGAAGAGTAGTCCTAAATGTCTTTTTTAACCCAATTTGTTACAAAATATGCAAATAGAGAGTGTATAGGACACATGCTTTTGAAATATTCTAGAGCAGTGTTCAAAATTAACAGGATATTTGATTTACCTTATCCTGAATTCATCTTATTACACTGGGACCTAATCTCATTCTCAGACACTAACATTAAAGGTACAATATGTAATATCAATCAAAACAATAACAAAATACATACTTTGCATTAACAGCAAACATCACTATACATATATTATATATATTTCTTAGTTGTGTACTTACATTATCCTAAAGGTTTCCACTAACTTTCAAATTCAGAGAAATTTGTAATATAATTCGAAGACACGGGACGTTTCATTTTGTCGCCCGTAAATAGCCTTATATAACCTGTGACTGCTCTAGTTGTTCTAACTTCCAGGGAGCCGCCAAACATAACGTGAATAAAGTTATAATTTTTTTAACAATATATTACTTTGTCAGTTAATTTTTTTTCTGCCGGAGACGCTAGATTGGAAGGTTGTCATTGACAACGATAACAAAACCCATGATCCCACGCAACCTCCCGACGTCATACAAGTACATCTTTTGCTATTGTTTTGATTGAGAGCCCCCTGGTGGCCAAAAATTACATATTGCACGTTTAAATGTGCCCTTTGTTGCCCCTAAGGCCACCACCTGAAATTGATGGAGCACCAGACATATCCTTAGTCAGTAAACTTGAACTTCCAGTTTTCCACCCTATCCTGTAAGTCATAGCTGTTTATGGTCTCCCTTTTTGGCAGTTAAATTTAGATTGAGGCAATGACTGAAACACGTAATTGCATCTTTATTTCCCTCAAGTTAGAGTGGATGGTGTTTCAAACTCATGGTATGTGTGCTGGGACCTACCTTTTGCGGAAACACAAGGATCTTTTTGGTTTTGCTGTATGGTACAAACAAGCCAAACTATTGCTGTGTCATTCCAGGGGCCATGTCGCTTTAAAAAATTTAGTTGGTGTGTAAAAAGATGTCTGTTTTGATTCTGCATCAGGACACATTTCTGACTTTGTGTGTAGGTAAACATGTTTGTCAATTCAACATGACATAATGGTACTGATTCTATTATCACTCATCAGGGAGTTGGCTTCTTAGAAATACCGACATACTGGTTACAAGCCGAAAGACAAAGAATGAGGCTATAAGGTATGGGAGTGTTTTAGACAGGGCAAGAAGATAACATACTGAGTGAGGTGAGAAACATTCATGGATCTATTGTCCACTCACCTACATCATGATATACATACAGTATAAATTAGATGGCATACCACAAAGGAACTTTGGCTGTTGAAATGTTTATTATTATTAAACAGGGCTGCCCAACTGTTTCCCTGGAGATCTCTCAACCCCAGTTATTACTAACCTGATTTGGCTTGTTAGTATTTATTTAGCCATATTTGATTTGTCTATTTTTATTCATTTTACACTATAGCAGTTATGGTATAATTATTTTCTTTTTGCTGTTGTATTTTAATTCTGTTGTGTTCATTTCATCAGCCGTTTCATAATACAGGACAGTTGAATAGTGTTCTTGTACTCGCTCACTGACAAACTTGCAGCCTCCAGTGGGAACGGTGACTTCGGTGACTGGAATGCTTTCCCTGATGGCAAGGCGCCGGTCCCCATCCCTACGGCCCAGCCTATCGCCCCCAGCAGCACTGACCTGTTTGGGGCTCTGTCATCTGGCCCTGCCCCCTTCGCAACCCCGGCTCCAGCCTCCGCTGACCTGTTTGACCTGATGGGCCCGGTCCAGACCCAGACCCTCTCAGCCTCTCAGAGCCTCAACTTCAACATGACCAGCACACAGAACATGAGCTCCTCCGTGCCACAGTCCAGATCGCTGGTAACAACGTAGTTCAGTAGTTAGCAGCATCACTAGTGCTTATTGTGTCTGATGCACTGTTAATGAGAGGAGTGTCAGCACTACACACACACACACACACACACACACACACACACACGCGCACACGCGCACACACACACGTACGCAACATTGATGCGAGAGTGCAAAGGCAGACAGGCGAGGTTTCCAGATGCTCCCCCTTCCCTAGAGACGTAATGAGGGAACCAATTTCAGTCAGAAAACCATTAAATCTAACACAAGGTCGTGTTTGCATAGATTACATTTGCATGTAAAAAAAAAGCTGACCTACTTCGAAAAGCAGGTTTAGTTTGTCAGTATAATACTATCCCTCCTGGTGATTCTGGTTAGATGAGATCAGTGTTGGGTAGGTTAATTTTTAAATGTAATTCATTACAGTTACTAGTTACCCATTCAAAATTATCATCAGTAATGTAACTTTTGGATTACCTACACCCAGTAACGTACTCTGATTACATTAACCTTTTAAAGTAGTTTATAACCAGTTAAATGGCCTAACAGGACATTTTACATAACCTGGTTTAGTACCCCAAAAATATGTTGAAATAGGACATACATAAGCACTCCAAATAAATAGAAAGGTCACTCCAAATTTGGTAAAAAAAGGGCATTATAGGTGGACTGACTGTAAGTGGTAGTGTACCGAAAGAAAAGTGTGTTTTAAAAATGGAATTTGAAAAATAATGAAAATTATATTATAGTTTGACAAATGTGTATAGCACATGCTGATAATTCACCACCAAAAAATAATGTTTAGGAACCGTGTGTGAGACAGACGGACGGACAGACGGACAATAGCTATTTATTATATCTGAAGCTGTTATACACGATGCCTTACAATATTGAAACATTTTTCCTAATGTAATCCTAATGGTTTTTCAAGTTTCTGTAATCGGATTACTTTTTTGCCAGTAATGTAACTGATTACAGCTAAAGAAAATTTAAAATCTCATTAGTGTAATCCATTACTCCTCAACCATGGATGACATAGAGTAGCCCCACCTACAGTAGATGCAATGTCAGCATTTACGTCACCATATCACCATCCATTGTAAACTGACATCCTCTCTGCCTCGCTCTCTCACTCCCTCACTCTTAGCCCTTCCAGGCAATGGGCGGACCATTGCAGCCCCAGCAACCGCAGCAAAGCATGATGGGTACCCAGGTGTCCACAGGGTCAGCAGTCCCGTCCACCTGGTCCAACTCCTCAGTCAATATCAGTCTGGACTTCCTGGGTCCTGGCGTGCAGCCACCCAAACCTGCCCAGCCCACTCTCAACACACTGCAAGGTGAGCATTCGTGTGAATCCACACCTCAGGACCTGTCTACTATAGCGAACAGTCAGCACTGGGTCAGAGGAACGCTCATCCATCACAAGTAATTAGGACAACTGATGTTTCGTGTGCTGGATTGTTGTGCGTTTGCCTGACGGCCATTGTTCCAATTCTTGTGTTCCAGGAAGCCAGCCGCTCTCGCCTGTCAACATGATCTCCCAGGGATTTTCTGGCATGGGCCTTAGCCCCGCCCCAGTCAGACCTCCTACAAATCCCATGATTCACCCTGGTACTATGATGGGCATGACCCCCACCCAGGGCATGATGGGAATGGGTATGAACATGGGCGGCATGCCCCCATCTAATATGGGTATGGCTATGCCCGGTGCTATGATGGCCATGGGGATGCCAGTCATGTCGATGGGCACTGGCATGGTACAGCAGCAACAGCCCAAGCAATTGGACGCCTTTGCAGATTTCAGCAGTTTTATGAAGTGAGTGTCGAGAAGGTGACGTGGAGGAGAGGAAGAGAAGTGTCGTCTCTGTTTCTCTCTGTCCATCCGACCGTCCGTGAAGGATTGTGAAGAGCTACAAACAAAGAGTACTTGAATGATGTCAGATTTAAATAACGGCCACCACCCCTCCATGGTCCCCTGTGTCCTTTTCCCCTGTTTTTAAGTGGTGTATACAGAGGAATATACATGAATGTGTGTATGTTTTAATCAGCTGTTGCTTGGAGCCAAGGACACACAATACAGTTCTGTGCTATTGGATTTGAATCGGTGAGAAAGGGTGAGTGACAAAGCAGTACTTTCAAGAGAAAGTCAGTGGGCTTTCCTCAACCAATCAAATGAAATGTTTTTATAAAGTAAACCTGCCCCAGTAAATCCCGACTTCTCTTTTCAAGAATGTAAAGATAGCTTGACCTCTTCCTGTTCTTCCTTCCTGAGACCTGTAAATACGACCTTGGTGCGACAGACAAATAAGTTATTGAGTACTTGGTAAAGATGTGATGCCGTGAAGCGTTGCTGCTTGGACGGAATCCGACTGAATTCATGATGTTACTATGGCAAGATACATTGCCATGAACTCAGTCTTTTAGTAATACTTAGTTTATATTGCAAAATCTGCACTCAGAATGTGTAAATTTTGTTCAATATTAGACTTAACAAATCAATGAAGTGTTGATTGACAGATTGATTTATTAACTGAGTGAGTGAGATGAATGATGAACTGTTGAATCAAGAAGCTTTTGTGATGACACACCTCTCCTTTGTGGCCTTTCTTAGGGGTATATTTTTTTAAAGAAGTATATTCATTTTTTTTCTTGCATCCAAATGAGATAATCAGATGTCTGGATACAGCCTCTTTGTGTTGTGGGGCTGTGTGTTCTTTATGTTCAGCATATGGTGCCTGTAAAGCCAGAGGCCTTGTTCAGTCTATTAGAAATACATACATACATACATACATACATACATACTGTTTGTGGACAGCAGGTTGGTAAGATTCCAGTAACTTTATCAAAATTCCCTGGTTTTAAAGAAAATGGAAGACACTTGTGGAAATTTTGTGAATTTAGTCAAAGCTGACAGAAACCTATCTGTTCCAGTAAGGAGCCTAGTATGTTTTTGTCTGTCCATTATGTATCTCTTGGGCTAGGTGAAGTTGCCCATAGGTAGCTGTGGTCAGTTCGGCATGTATCCCTATTGATGTTTAAGGTTACGATTGGGGGAGGTGATCATAGCTCTACTTAAGGGATCCTTGACCCTTATTCCTGTAGTAAATGTTTTTCTGACCAGGTTAAGGTCTTGTAGAGAATTTATTGGTCTCTTTTTCTGGCTCCATCCCACATGGTGACCTGTTTACTTTATATTGCACTACTTTTGACCAGGGCCCTGTCAACATTAGTGCATTACAGAGGAAATGGGGAGACGTTTAGTGCACACAAGCTTTGTGGTTGGCACATCGCAGTAACTTCAAAATGTCCACAGAGACTTTGGTTGGGAGAGTCTGGATTTATTTTTTATTATTATATGCAATTACAAATATTTGGTAACTATTTTTAGAAAAACCTGAAGTTTGAAAGTTACTTTGGTTCTGCAATTCTAGCTCTTCCATGCCAGGTCCTGAAGGGAACAACTCTTACACAGTAAAGCTGTTGAGTTTTATGCCCGCCCCGGTAGCTTGAAACCCATACTTTTTAACATTCTACTCTTGAACTTATTGGCATGTAGTGACAAGGGGTTCAGTGAGTGAGAAGATTGCACAATCAGATTGGTATTCAGGCTATCTCTGTGGTAGTGTTAAGCAGGCACCATTATTTGTGTTATTTTGCGCCTACCCAGGCTTTGCGTACACATGCTGATCGTAGCCTCCTTCATTCTTGTCTGAAGCAATGCATTACCTTTTTGAAATGACCAAAATCCAATGACTCTTGTTTGTTTTTCTAAGAGATATTATACTTAGGGTGTTTTTATTCTTTGTTTTTCTACTTCTTACAATTTTTCTGAGGTCTTCTGTTATGTGGAATTGTTACTGAAAAAGAACACTACTATTATGCAAATGTAACCAAGAAAATAAGTATAACCAACAACAAAGCCTTCAGATATTGTTATTGTTTCTATTTTTTCTTTTTTGTTTGTCACATCAAGATCCTTTTATCTACAAGATTAAACAGTTGATTACAGTTTGGTAATAGTGTGTTTTATTTAATGACCGACTTCTTAGTAACCTTCTGCACTGAAAGTAGCTTAGAAGGTGCTGATACATACCAGTCTGGCTATTATGTCAGCATGCAGAAATGAAGATGGTACAGCACTGCTTCTAGGTATTCGTTCTAATATATAAAGGGTTGGATATGTAAGAATGTGTGGTTTACTTCATAATTAGTCTTCAACTAGTTTTACACTGAATTTGACTTGGTGAGCTGCTGAAGGTAGACTGTGACAACACAATTTACAGAGATATTATAAGATATTGGTTGTACAGTGCATCTGGAATGTATTCACACCTCTTTACTTTTTCCACTTGTTATGCTACACCCATATTCTGAAATTGATTCATTATTTCCCCTTAAAATACATAATGACAACCAGCGTTAAGAATTAGCACCATTAACCAGCCTAATGCTTGTAAAATATACAGGTGGCTGGTAGATTTGCTTCCCTCACCAGCCAAAAAAACAATAGTTATCTATTGAGTGGCTGGTGTAATTTGAACATTCACTAGCCGTTTGGCTGGTGGGTGAAAAAGTTCATTTGGACCCTGATGACAATGTGACAGAAGTGTGTTTGAAATCTTAGCTGATTTTATAAAAGAGCACATGTACTCACGTATGCCATGACACTCAAAATTAAGCTCAGGTGCGTCCTGTTTCCACTGATCATCCTTGATGTTTCCACAACTTGGAGTCCACCTATGGTTAATTCAGTTGGACATGATTTGGAGAGGCACACACCTGCCTATACAAGGTCCCACAGTTAACATTGCATGTCAAGAGCATAAACCAAGCCATAAAGTCCAAGGAATTGTCGGCAGACTTCCGAGACAAGATTGTATCGAGGCACAGATTTGGGGAAGGGTACAAAAAATTGCTGCCGCATGGAAGGTCCCAATGAGCACAGTGGCCTCCATCATCCGTGAATAGAAAAGGTTTTGAACCACCGTGACTCTTCCTGGCAGCCTTAGCTGAGCTCCTCTGAATGTCTGAGTGGCCAAGCCAGAGCCCAGACTTTTTGAACAATTGAACAGCTCTGGAGAGATCTGAAAATGGCTGTGCACTAATGCATCCAACCTGATGGAGCTTGAGAGGTCCTGCAAAGAAGAATGGGGGAAACTGCCCAAAAATAGGTGTGCCGAACCTCATACCCAAAGACTCAAGGTTTTAATTGCTGCCAAAGGTGCTACAAAGTGTTGAGCAGAGGCTGTAAATACTTATGTACATGTGTTTTCTTTGTATTTTTTTAATACATTTTCTACGATTTCAAACACACGTCTTTCACATTGTAATTATGGGGTATTGTTTTGTAGAACTTGGGGGAAATAATGAATTTAATCAATTTTGGAATAAGGGTGTAACATAACAAAACGTAAACTTCTCATCACCAATATCATCACTGGTTACAATATCCCAGACATCATTGATACGACTCACAGCTTCTGGCACACTGTAATTTGGAGTGACGACTAAAATATAGCTTTATGGTCACAATCAAGGTTCAAAATTAGCACCATTTACCAGCCAACTGCTGGTAAAATATGCAGGTGGCTGGTAGATTTGTTTCTCACCAGCCCAAAAAACTATAGTAATCTATTGAGTGGCTGGTAAAATTCAAAAATTCACTAGCCATTTGGCTGGTTGATGAAAAAGTAAATTTTTAACCCTGGTCACATCCATAAGCGCTATGTTTAGAGAGGGGTCAAAAAGGCCTATAGTGAAAAGAATACCATCCCCACTGTGAAGCATGGTGGTGGCTCACTGATGTTTTGGGGAGGTGTGAGTGCTAAAGGCATGTGAAAAATGATGGCAAGATGATTGTAGCATGTTATCGGACAATACTGGCAGACATTTTGCATTCTTCTGCACCAATGCTGAGCATGGGACGCACTTAGACTGTCCAGCACGACAAAGACCCTAAGCAAAAGACCAAGATGACCCTCCAGTGGTTACAGGAGAAAAAGGTGAAGGTTCTGGAGTGTCCATCACAGTCATCCTAACCTTAATATCATAGAGCCACTCTGGGGAGATCTAAAACGTGCGGTTCATCCAAGACGACCAAAGACTTGAGGCATTTTGCCAAGACGAATGGGCAGTTATACCACCTGCAAGAATTTGGGGCCTCATAGACAACTCTCACAAATGAATGCATGCTGTCATTGATGCTAAAGGGGGCAAAACACCATATTGAGAACTGAGGGTATGCAGACCTTTTAACGGTTAATTTCATTATTTTCTTTTTTGGCATCGTTTGTTTTATGATTGTGCCATTCTGTTAAGACCTACAGTTGAATATAAATCCCATGAGAAAAAAAGCAGTCTTTAAATATGGTACATCAATGACTATTCTCCAGGGTATGCAAACTTGAGCGCAACTGTGTATTAGGTTAATTAGTAGATGCTCTCACTGACATATTTCCACTGGTCCCCATAAACCCACCACTCTGGCATTGCAGGTCTGAGTCATTCTGTCTTTCGTCTCTGTATTCTAGAAATTACATGACTATGGGGTTAAAATGCAGACTGTCAGCTTTAATTTGTGTATATTTTCATACAGTTCAGAATTCCACTTGCTTCTGACTCCTTTATTTTCTTGAGGCTGATTTTAGAACACTCACAAACATCTGTAACCAATTGGGTAGAACCACATTTACTGTCATTTATTCTCCTCATGCTCTAACCTCCAGTGTTGACGGGAAGAGATGCTGAGCCAATCCGAAGCAGTAAATTATGCTTTTATGGTTAATGTGGCCATTAAAGAATAAAACACAATCAAAAATGTCAAGACAACGTGCTGCTTAGTGCCATCTGCAGTCTCAAACTTCCCATCTCTATTATTTATAACACATTTGCAGTCCTTTGAGACCACACAACCATTTCTATGCAAACTGACAGAAAAACTACATAATGTGAACAACAGTTTGCCTCTTTAGTGACCGTATGCCTCCATATGTTATTATTTGGGGTTGGCAAGCCAGGCGTGGTATGGTGGATGACTTTTATGACTTTTCTGCATTAATGGGTTTATAATCTGCATATTTACTATACAATTTCAGACACTACCTTCATGATTTTGAACATGATTCTTAAATCATTTATAAGTTAAAATAATGTATAGAAACATACACAATTCTAGACTTCACTGGTGTTAGTAGTTTTTACGGAAGTGTCTTGGTGAATACCTCCCCCTAGTGATTAATACGAATGTTGCATTCCAAGCTTGTCCATCCATCCATCCATCCATCTTCATCCGCTTATCCGAGATCGGGTCGCGGGGGCAGCAGCTCCAGCAGGGGACCCCAAACGTCCTTTTCCCGAGCAACATTAACCAGCTCCGACTGGGGGATCCCGAGGCGTTCCCAGGCCAGGTTGGAGATATAATCTCGCCACATAGTCCTGGGTCTTCCCCGAGGCCTCCTCCCA